>JAOXYM010000022.1:8658333-8687135 GCA_028567055.1 Leptatherina wallacei
TCTTGTTTTGTTATATTTCTTTCATTTGATTTGGCACAACCTAAGGTCCCTTCCACCCCCACAGGTTCCACAGCTTTCTTTTTCTTTTTGGTGTAAATAAATCATTTTCTTTAAACACATGTACAGTGCTTTGTCTCCTCAGTGGTCATCAGGTTGCACCCCTTCCAGGGGCTGTAACAAGCATATATGAAAATCCCCATTGTGCCTAATTTCAATCATTCTTCCTTTACTTCACATATTTATTTAGTACTTTTCCCCCCTTTCTTCGGATTTTCCTTTTTCCATCCTTCATTCTAATTCTCCCAAGAATCCATTTGAACCAAATTACTATAAAGGCAAGTTGGATCACAAGATCATCTTGAGTACTTGAGTACTCAGTTCATCGGTTCATTACAGGCCACATCATTTCACCTCTAAAATGTTTTCAGGAGAAAATGCGACCGGTAAAACCCCGTCATAACCGGGCTGTCTTGACGACCAACTCTCATGGGACGGCTCTCCCATCACACTCCGTCTCTCTCAATTTCATCCACTGGCTGTTTGCCTCCAGTCATCCTTGTTCACTCACTCTTACGAGCTCTTTCTTTCATTTCCCATCCTCACTTCGTTCATTATTGATTTGTTCAAAAACCTCTCAAATCCCAGAGTTGCCCTGCCCAAGCTGAGCATGTGTGCGCATTTCTGTATGAAGGAGGACTTCGGGACCCACTTTTCTTCATCGACATCAGCAGTTGCCAGGCGTGTTCATAACTACGTTGACCCTGTTGTCTGGGTGACGGCCATTATGTTGTCACAGAAGCACTCAAGCTAATGGAGGAGCCATATTAATGATGATGCTCTGTCCCCCCGCCCTCTTTCTCTCTGTTTTTTTCTTCCCCCCCACACACACATAGAGATATGCATACATCACTAACAGGCGCCCATAATAAATGCCATTTTCATTGCTCAGACTACATCTATAAATTGATGACACTTTTACCTGACCTCCTTTCTTTAACTCGTTTGCTGATGCATACTGTACGTACAGACAGTTAGAGGCTCTTTTTTTCTCTGAGCCATTTCATCTATTGATTAAAGTTTTATGGGGGCCATATTATTAATCTCTGTAAGCAAAAAATGCTGACATCTGCCGTTTTAACGGATCAGTGACACACACACAAGCAAACGTACTGGATGCAACGCAGAGAGAAATCATTATGTGTTAAATAAGGACCTCTGATCTCCGTCAGGAAAATGTAAAAAAAAAAAAAAGCAAACCAAGAAGCCATGCATTGACAAAAAAGACAGTCTATATAGAGTGGTATGGAGATGTATGTGTTTCTCCGCTCAGTTTCCTGTCTGTATGTTTTCCCCTTTTTTAATTATTACTTTTTGAAACAGATGCGTGTCTGAATGCATCTGTCTGTACGGAGGTCACGCAGAGTGCTGCCCTGCTCATCTTTGCAATAATAGAAGTCAGACATGTCAGTCTGAGGGGATATTACTGAGAGATGGATGTAGGCATGATGGATGGACGATGGATAAATGGATTCGGCTGGTCAGTGCAGAAAGCGTGCATGTTGGTGCAGACTGTGTATTCTAATCCAAGTAAGAAATCCCTTTGCATTTTTATGACTTATCCATCCTTATACAAAAGGCAGAGATTTGGTAAATGTGAGGCTAACTTGACTGTATGTATGAATGTGTCTGGCTTTCTGACAGAATGGACATTTTCAAATGCAGTTTTAAGAAAATAACAAAATGTAAAAATGAAGATGAATTCAGAGATGACATTTTCAGTACAAATAAGATCCATTCTGCATGTTCAGCATTGACAAGTCTTTAGGTTTTCCAGTAGACAGAACACTGCCAACTGGTGAAAAACATGAGATCCTGTTAAGCTCAGTGCCTTGTGGATCAGCTGTACATTTATTGTACAAATAAAATGTCACTTCCTTTTCAACTATTTTCCATATTTGGTTCATTTTAGGGACTTAAAGTGAGTAAAAGCCTTTTTTTAATCATCTTATACAGGATTAGTTGTGTGTTTATGACTTTGGCCATGCTTCCTGTGTTGCCATTCCCTCTGGTTATTGTCACATGTTTGGTTTATGATGGGTGATAAATCATCCCTTTTCTTGATAAAAATCAATGCTCTGACTATGGTTTGGGGATTGAGGTGGGAACATCTTCTGGATGTTACACTCCTACCCCCACTGGACGGGGATGTAATACACTCAGTGGTATTCAAACCCCTATAGATCACATCGAATAGCAGAATGAGTTATATGGCTTTGACAATCTGTCCAGATATGAGCAAAATGTGAACAATGAGGGTTACAGGGGATCTGGGTCATATCCTGTCATCCACCAGTCTGAAGGTGTGATATTTAAGGTGTCTCTGCTTTCTTATGATAAAGACAGCACACAACCTTAAATGTTGTTGTACCGTTCAAACTGAGCCTCGAAACTACTGAGACATGATATTCTGCTTTGTGTGTCAAATCTGAGGTGCACTGTAATCCTAAACTGAAAAACACAGTCTTCTCCAGGTTAAAGTCTGTTTTTAAGGACTCAAATTTTTTTAAATTCTTAATCTTATTTGCAAAAGCTACAAAGTAGAAGATATCTCTCCTTTCTCTCCTCCCTCTCTGGTGTTTCCTTTTCCTCCTGAAGTCCTCCAGGTGTACTTTAAGTGAACCAGCTTTTTCAGCTGTGTTTCAGAACTGCCAGGTGTTGGAATAGATATAGGTGATTAACGGGGGGGGAAAGCACAGTTGGATCACTTAAGCCTTCCTCTGCTCCATCTGACGGCAACATGAGCTCATGGCAGTGCATTGAAGCAGAAATTCTGGCACTTTTGCATGTTATTTAATATACATATAAAGCTTTTGGTTTATCATTTGTGGCAGTAGTGGCCCAGGTGGTAGTGCAGGTCGACCAATGACCGGAAGGTTGGAGGTTCGATTCCTGCTCCCCAACTGTTGTGTCCTTGGGCAGGAAACTTTACCCTCCTTGCCCCCAGTGCTGGCATTACTGTTGTACTCAAATGCAAGTCGCTTTAGATAAAAGTGTCTGCTAAATACTGTAGAGTCATTTTATGTGATTAAAATAATATATTATTTGGTAAAGTTAAAAGTTCAGGACAGGGTGTCATCCTCTGACAGTACATAGAATTAAACACTACGCCAAACTTTCATGATTACATATTACATTTTTTTTTTAGCTCATACATGACAGGAGAAAATTGTAAATATTTTTGAGTTTTTCAGCAGCATGAATTCTGCAGTTAAATTATGCAAACATTTTAAATGTAACAGTGCAATCTACATGTTTTTTATTTCGTGTGAAAAATGTTGAAGTTGAGAGTTTTTTCCATTAAAGAGCATCAATAATGAATCATCTACAGCAGGGGTGTCCAGCTCCAGTCCTTGAGGGCCACGATCCTGCCGGTTTTTGACATTTCTCTGCCCTAACACACCTGACTCAAATTAATGAATCGTTATGCAGAACCTTATAGGCTGTTTGATCCATTCAATTTGAGTCAGGTGTGTTGAAGCAGGGACACACTGAAAACCTGCAGGACAGCCACCCACGAGGACTGACTTTGGACACCCCCAATCTACAGGGTTCATAATTTTGCAGGCATACTTGTAACTCTAACCCTTCGTTCTTTACATTCTCAACATTACTTACTGCTGACATCCCATAGCATGTGGAGCAACTCCTCATTAACAGACAGTGTTTGTTGAAACAATCAGAAATGGGAATATTTTAATTGATAAAAAGAATTAAAAGAAAATCTGTTCCTGTCCCTATCCAGGGGATTGGAATACATATAAAAAAGATATCTCTCATCACTTTTTCTTCCCCAACTAGTGCCAACAGCATCATCACTTATTGCTCCACCCATGGGGTGCTCACCAGACTAGCCTGACCTTAAACACTCACTCCAATGATGAATATCTAAATAACCTCCCCTCTGAGATCCTCAGATCCCCCCCTTTTTTCCTTCCCAACAGCTGTTTGATTACATCCTCTTCCCCATTGCTCCTCTT
Organism: Leptatherina wallacei; assembly: GCA_028567055.1. NCBI lineage: Eukaryota > Metazoa > Chordata > Actinopteri > Atheriniformes > Atherinidae > Leptatherina > Leptatherina wallacei. The sequence continues at coordinate 8,662,371 of JAOXYM010000022.1, forward strand.
GATGATACTTGAAAACAGTGGTCTTGTGAAACAAGTAGACAGCTTCCTTTTTCTTTTTTTTTTGTCCTTGGACCTAACTCTTGTGCTACCTTGTTCCCTCCTCCTCCTCCTCTCATCTCTGGTAGCCTCCTCAGTGAAGGACAGTAGAGGTTATAATGCTGGACTGTAGCCTGTGGGCAGGGCATGGCTCTCAGAGTAGAGGACGAGGCTGATGCTACCTGGAAATTTACTGTATAGAAGCCTCTCTCACCACTCGTTTATTCACTGAGCCCTCAATGGCTTTTTTTTCTTTCTTTTTTTTTTGCACGAATATCGAGTTGTTGCAATGTAGAAGGGCAGTGGTGGTAAGAACATCAAACCATTTCTATTTAAAAAGCAGTAGTGGCTGCAGATGTTTACTCTTGCGTGATCTAGTTCAGTCTGGTAAGTGCTTGGCTTGGTGCAGAATCAGCTGAGGTCAGAGTTTCTGTTACAGCTCAGATATTTTGAGGGAAACCACATTAGGGTGACTGCTCTGAATTATGTCAAAAAACAGACCAGAAACCTACATTTTGCTAAAGAACATTATGAAAAGCTTGATGGCTGATGGTTGAGAGGCTGGTTGTCACTTCAATCAGATGAGAACATAAACTTTTTCAACTCAAATCAGGCCCAGTTTAAATGCACAGAATAAGCATTGTCCTGACAGTGAAGCATGGAGGTGATAGTGTCATGATATGGGGCCGTATAGATGCTAAAGACGTTGAAGAGATACGATTTAATAAATTGCACTAAACATTTCCATAACACTTGCATCAGCCCCACACAGAGGGGGAATGGTTTAGCTGGCCACTGTCTCACAGACTAGTAAAACTGCTCAATCTTGCCCCCTGTTGTCTACAAGTTGCTGCTGACAGTTTTGAAGCCTCCGTGTGAGATGTTACAGTTTATAAACTGTGTTTCTGTACAGAAAAGTAGGCAGTTCCTACTTTGTTGTCCCCGATTATTAGTTTGTGCACTCGGGTATTATGTTCCTATCAATGCTAATTAAAGCTCTAGCCAATAAATAATCAAATGCCAACAGACAAAATGTTGATAAAATGTTTTCTAGTGTACTCAAAAGACAAAGTCAGTGACTTGAAGCTTGGCAGAAAAGGGATATTCCAGCATGGTGAGAGCAATACAAAAAAACAAATAAAAAACAAAGCTTAAATTAAAAAAATTAAAAAAAGTTTCTATAATAAAAAGCTAAAAGGGTGAACTTTAGACCTGGCTAATTGTCCTTTTGAATCCAAAAGAACACTTCTAGGATATTTTAAAGGCGCAACACTGACAAGGAAGAATAGCAGAGCATCTCTCCCGTAATGCATCCAACACTACTTTCCTCCATACTGAGGAGGGTTGAGATTTTAATTCCATTAATGAAAAGTGAACTTAAAAAAAAGAAAAATATATTTTACTGCAAGGGCTCTGTTTTTAGTATAATGAATCTAAACAATCATTTTTAAAAGTGTTCATAGTAGCAAATGCATTTATTTGATACTACTGGACACTTTTAAAACATGCTGAGTATAGACTTTCATCAGCACAATTCTAACTTTTCTTCTTCCTTTTTCTCTTGGTGATGTTTATTTCCAGTCCAACTCTCAGCAAGAAACCAACTAAGCCTATCTCCTCAAATTATTGAATTATTCCTTCAGGGCTAATTTTGTCGACTTGAAAGAAAATGAAGTCTGTTCATGACTGTACAACCTGCACAACATTTTAAAAAAGAAGCTTTTTTCTGAGCGGCTTCAGTATGGACACATAGGCCTTTGGGAGCCCAGAGGACTCCAAGTCTGAGGGAGGGTGAGTTTAAAAATATGATTTGGAGTGTTGGTGCTTCTCCCAGAGGGAATGCAATATTCAAACTGGGCCAAAGATGGACCACACACACACACACACACACACACACACACAGCTTACACACATGCATTTACATCCATGCAAGCACATCTAACTGAAGAACTTAGCCACACTAGAGTGCAGTCCAGGTTATGCAGACAGGACAATGACTTAGAAACTTAAAAAATTACAGTTTAGCCAGAGACAGAAGGAGCCAGAGAGGCTTGAATGAGGAGGAGAAAGCCACAGGAGCAGCTTGTTAAACTAAATGTGAGGGGTTCCAACAGACAGCTGAGTTTTGTTTGTTTGTAAATCCCTACATCAGTAGTTGTCTTCATAGTCACCAAAAGCAGATGGTGTGGAATCAACATCTTTTGAATAAAAATGGTCAATTCAACAAAAATCTGCCTTGCTGGCTAGATTCCTTTCTATTAAAGTCAATGACAAACAGGGTGGGTTTCTGTAGCTATATGCTGTCATGATGGTGTCAGCAGTAATGAATTGCTAAGTAAATGCTTCTTTTAATCCTTTCAGACCATAACTAGCGTCCACTTTCTCTCTCACACACACTTCCTCTGCACTTCAGTGATTACATTTATTGGATAACCTGTCCATCATTATTTTCCGTTATTTTTCGCTGTGTGAATTTTGACCAGCAGTCCAAATGTGGAGGTGGAATTAATCAAATTCCTGCATTTGAGTGTGATACTGAGCTTCATCACCCTGATAGTTGCAAAACTAACAAAGAGGCAATGCATTGTATATCTGTAAAGCATCCTGGGTGGACCCTTTTACAATTATCAGTATTGCTGCCAACTCAATCACTTTACAAGCTGACTAAAAGATTTAGTTCCTTCATTTGTAGCTTCTCTTCAGTTACTTTGAATTTCATCAATATTTACTCATCAGCTTTTCTCCTCCTCCCTTGTGTTGCTCTCCCACCCCACTTTCAATTCCTTATCTGCGTCGCTTCTTTATTAATTATTCGGCATCTCCTTCCCCATTATGCTTTTCATTCCCTCCCTGTCCACTTTGCTTTCTACACATCTGCCTCCACCACTTCTCCCATTCCATTCCTATCATTTTCTTCTGTTTGTATCCCTCCACCGCCTCTTCACACACCTATTTTCCCCCTTATTCATGCACTGTGTCTGCATAAGTGTACAGCTATGGCTTTTTCATCTAAGGAGCAAAGTGGCTGAACTATTTAACATTCTGCCTCTTTTGAGCGTTAAAAAAACAAAAATCCAGATGAATATGACTCACTAAATCATTTCTGTCAAGTATAATATGTAATGTTAGGTCTGAGATGTATTTATATAAGCCCAAAAAAGGAATGTCTCTTTTTTTTATCATCACTACCCACCCCTTTTCCTGATGAATCACTCATCCAGCAGTAAATGTGAAGGAGATCTTCAGCAACATTTTCTTGATAGCTGCAGATTTCTCTAGTTATTTTTTTAAATCTACACATCTTTAAAAAAAACCATTAAGTGTCCTTTTCCATCCAGTGAATAGTTGTTAAAGTCTGTGTTTTTTTTATATTTGGTTTGATTAAAAACAAAAAAGAAAATAAATGAATAGCCCTCTGAGCTCATGAATTCATATATACAAAGCCATGTTGCATAAAACACTTCAATTAAAGAGTCCAGAGAAAATGAGACCCTATAAGGGCTACATGACCCCTTTGGATTGACCACCTTGCAACATCTGTAAATAGGCCGCCATTCATGTTGCTGGCTGACTCTAAATCAGGCATTTGGCAGGAATAAGGAGGTCTGGGGAGATGGAGGAGGAAAAGAAGAGGGACAGGAATGTGGTGGATGGAGGAGAGGAGAAAATAGAGGAACGAGACAAGGAAGCTACAGCGAGCAGGGGAATGGGGAAACAAACAGGTTGGACAATGAGAGGAAAGGGGTGGGAAACGTTGGCAAAATGTGCAAAAAGTGGTGAAAATTAGATGGAATTCAGGGGGTGTGGAAACAAAAAGGGACTAATTTGGCAAATGGAGAAAAGGGAAGGACAGTGAAATGGTGGGTGGAGGAAAAGGAGGGATAGGGAGATGCTGGGAGAAAGATGAAAAGTGATCAGAGTAGTGCGGGCCAAAGGCTTGGAGAAAAATACTCAAACTGCAGCAGTGAAGGAGGACATAGAAGGATTTTTAAAAAACTACACAAATAAGAGATTCCTCTTCTAACAGAGACGCATAACTTCAAGACAGGACATAGACAGGTAAAAATCCAAACTGGATGAGAATTACTGGATGTAGCAGGGGTCAGAAACGGGGGAGGTGTTCCATGAAGCTGGTTTAAGGGAAAGGAGGAGCTTGTGATGAGCATCAGGGACCTCTGTACGGCCTCAGGTGCCCTCCAGGCCTGGTCCTCCTCTTCCACGCCCAGGGCCCTCTGCCTGACCCTGGGTCCCGCTGTACGGCCTCCAGGCCCGGTCCTCCATGCCGCAAGTGTATTCCACCCCCAGGGCCCTCTGCCTGACCCTGGACCCCGCTGTACGGCCTCCAGGCCCGGTCCTCCATGCTCCAAGTGTCCTCCACCCCCAAGGCCATCTGCCTGACCCCGTGTCCTGCTCACCGGCCTCCAGGCCCGGTCCTCCATCCTCCGTGTCTCTTCCACCCCCAGGGCACCCTGCCTGACCCTGGGCCCTGCTGTATGGCCTCCGGGCGCCCTCCGGGTGGTGAGGGGAATCCCAGGGTGTTACATCATCAGATGACTGCAAAGTATCTCTAAAAGTATAGCACCAGATCGCAAAGGGGGACCTGGAAATGGAATAGTCCGCTTAAAACAGAAAAAATTAATGGAGAAATCGGCCAAAATAATAAAAAAGACAATAATTGAAATACAAAGTAAAAATAAAAAAAAAAAGATGAAAACGGGGCCTGTTCATTTGCTTTAATTCTTCTGACAGATCTGATCACGCTCATAGTGACTATCTCTCAGACCATTATGCCCGGGATAAGTTGCATAGCCTGAACAAGACCTGCTCCCTACCATGCTCTTCATAGCATATGTTTCTACATTAACTTATCTAGATTAGCCAATTTGGAACAGAAAACCTGAGATTACCGCTTAGTCTAGGTTAACACAGCCAGCTAAGCCAGTAAACCGGCTTTGTGGAATACTCCCCCAGTATGTTAACTGAGTTGGCGGAAACTGGGTTTTCCATTCCAGAAAGCGAGGTAAGTCTTACTCTGAGTCTGTTACCGTGGTAACTGACTACATGAAGTTAACCTATTCGCTGGCAGGTTCACCATAAAGTAACCCTGAGTTTCTACCCGTCTCCTGCCACCTGAAGCAGCTGTCAGACATGGGTTGTCCGTACTAATGTGATTCCAGAGATTTAGAAGCTGAATTACATAATAATTTATGTAGGGAGAGGACTCTTCAGAACTCAGATGTGTTATTATTTCCTGACCAATATCTCACCAAACGGCACAGTTTTGTATTCACTGATTCTCCAGCCCTACATCTCCAACATGACAGCAAACAGATGAGATAACATCACATCAAGATTTGCTCTTTGTGTTCTTTGTAAATGAGTCCGTTCTTTATAACGTTGGCAACACGAAAGATTTTAGATAGACAATGGTGTTTCGAGTCATGACAAAAGTCCTCACATGTCTGAAATCATCATTCCATAAAGGTGTGATAGATACTGTTGGCCTCTCTGGATTCCAGCAGGCGGTGTCTCCTCACCATCCTCTTCCTTCTACAATGATGAAGGGGATAGTCTCTATATCTAGAATAAAAAATCTGGATATTAAGTGAGGGGAAATGTACTGTATGAGTTAAAACAGCAATGATTGTGTTTATATTACTAGACTGAAAATGGATTTTGTATATCAAAATGTATGAAACAAACATAAAAGATCTACAATTATGGTCTATAATATATTACTTTAATAAAACATGTATTAATACTTCAGTTTCAGTGGCCAATGTGTTTTTTTTTACCCCTAGGATTGAACCTAGGCATAAAACTAAGATTTTGTTCTATCTAATATTTTAACCCACATCGTCCAGTTTTAATAAAGTTAAATATCCAGTCAGTGGACCAGTGAATTCCACCTACGAAACATAAATCGACTCCGCCCTTTCCCCACCCCCCATACTGCTGCTATCCTTGTTCACAGTCCTGTTACCTCCCGTATTGACTATTGCAACTCCCTCCTCTTTGGCCTTCCTCAAAAATCCCTCCATGAGCTTCAACTTGTCCAGAACTCTGCAGCTCGAATCATCACAAAAACACCCTCATATCATCATATCACACCCATCCTACAGCAACTCCACTGGCTCCCAGTATAACACCCCCCCATATCTCAGAGAGATATGGGGGGGTGTTACCGTGCTACTTCTCTCTCCTTAGCAGCAGCAGTGTTCCTTTATTTTAACAACATACTTCATTGTATGGCCCCGTATGCTTCGATATTCATTTCATTGTATTTATCTTATGCAGGAAAGGATTAAAAACAATCAGGCCTGACTCAGTAAAGACAGATTTTCAGCAGGTTCCTGCTCTGCAGAAACAGACAGACACACAACACATCTTCAAAGGCATATAACAACACACATAACAATAGCAACATAATCACACAGACTCAGAGAGAGAGAGAAAGCAGTGCTTGGAGTAGGCTGTGGGGCCACATCAGTGGTCACAAGAGCAGCTGTCCACCAAGTGGCGGTTATGAGTCATTCTAAACAGTTTTGGTGATGTTATAGTCCTGATGTGATGTGGAATATTGTTCCAAGATTTGGTAATGACATAAAAGAAAGATCTCTGTCCATAGCAGTTCCTAAAAAGTGGTAATGACTGAAGTCCATTTGTCACTGATCTGGTTGAGCGATCAGATCTGCAGATGGGCATCTGTTGAACAGGTGGAAGAACAATTTGATCCTGTGGCTCAATACAAAGTTCTGAAAGTTGAAGACATTTGACAGTGACAGGGCAGAGCAGTGGTGATGAGTCCAGCTGGGTAGCCTGTGGTGGATCTTACAGTAGGCCATACTCTCTATTATAGAGTCGTGCCACTGGCTTAAGGATTTCATTAGTTGTGAGAGACCAAACAGGTAAACAATATGACACAGTAGAGAGAATTATTGCATGAAGATATTTCTATGAAACTGCGAGACAGATGTGATCTGATTTTACTGTATACAAACTGTTTCTGGTTCAGTTTTCGGGTAAGGTTTTGTACATGCTTTGTATGTGAGATGAGAATCCAGCGTGATCCCCAGATACTTATATAAATTTACAGTAGAGAGTTTTTGGTCTGCAATGGAAACAGCATTTGATTATGAACCTCTCTCTCATTAGGTTAAATAACTAGCTTTTTGTCAGCAGTTCCCATGATGGTGAATCCAGGTTGTGGTTCCCAACTCAGGGTAAAGATACTCAGAGTTGACTGATGCAATGCAGCAGCAGGGCAAGGAAGGTGATTAATGGTGACTTTGGCCTGTGGCTTTTTAAATGATACCATATAGTATGACTTTTCACCCCTAACCAGGCCAATTTTCTATTTCCAGGGGGCTCGATTTTAGTCAATGATCAGTACGGCTTTACATCACAAAAACAAAAACAGGTTTTGAATCATTTTTGATTCACAAAATCACGAATTTTAAAGAAATGTCAGAAATATAAATTTTAAAAACAGTATGGTTTCCATCACAATAAAGTAATAGTATATTGGTCACAGCCCAAAAAACACATTTTAGGGTGCACTTTAAGGTGGTAGAAATTCGTTTCCACCCAAATTCAATATGATAATGATCAAAGAAGCGTGAGGCGCACAGTAGCTGTGTTCAGTTTGATTAGATTTTGAGTTGATGGATTGTTTTGTGCCCCTGTGTTGAACTGATAATCTGTCCAGGGTGTACACCACCTCTTTCTTTATGGCAGCAGGGAAAGATTCCAAGAATTCCTGCAAACCTGGAAACATGCACGAATCTCAAATTCTAATATCTTAACATTTCACTGTCTCTTTGTCATTGAAACACAACAAAACTCTCTTCCTTTTCTTTTTTCTTATCTGGATTCGTGTGCTTGCTCTGACTTAACCAGCCCGTCCTGGGACACTGGCAGTAGGTTTGCCTTTGGTACACTGCTGCCATCTAGTGGCCATTACGATTATCTCATTACAGTTTCTTCGCCGGATGGTTTAGTTTGACCCACGCAGGTAGCCGTACAAAGGAACAAACGTTGCCTTAGTAACGGGCTCCGCTACGCGCAGGCCAACAATTATTAGCTAAACAGAAACGCGTAGAGTTGTCCTTAATAAAGCCATAATGGCGACAAGCACCTCGTCTGTATTCCTTCTGACAGTGAACGGACAAATAGAGGGCGCTAACGTGAGTGCTGTTGTGTTTTAGCTTGTTTTTTTAAAATAGTTTTTCTTTTCTTCTCGTTTCTAGCTAACATTAGCAACACCAAAAGCTACAGCATGGTATTAGTCTGTCTCTGTTGGTTTGTATTACTTTTTCATGTAAACTTATTCTCTTGTATTTCAGTTTCCAGAATATGACAGCTTGTACTGCAAATATTGCTTCGTCTACGGCCACGACTGGGCTCCCACCACGGTGAGAATGTGCCCTAGGACTTGTTTTCCAAATCATTTTCTAATCCACTTACTTTCATTTAAAGTTACAAGGTTGTATTACAGTGTAATAAACGTGTTTCTATTAAGTAGACACTGCTGTATATGCTCATTTATGCACACAAACGTATAGAATATGCTGGATTGAAACTAGCTTTCTTTTCATTTTGAGTCTTGTGTGTGTTTGTGTCGTTTTTAGGGGTTGGAGGAAGGCATTACTCAGATAACTTGTAAAAGCAGTCATTCACACAAATTAATCTGGAACTTTCCATTGGAGATAACATTTAAGAGCACAAACCCATCTGGCTGTAAGTATTTTACTTATACAAATATCTACAAGTCACACATATTTGTTTGTTCGCCGCCATTTTTTAACTGGGTGCTGAGTATCTTCAGGACAAGTGGAAAACAGATGTTTGAAAATAATCTTTTATAAATTCATTTTCCAGGGCCTCAGCTTGTGGTGAGTGTGTATGGACCAGATGTGTTTGGCAACGATGTGGTCAGGGGTTACGGAGCTACACACGTCCCCTTCACACCCGGACAGTCAGTGTTCCTTTCAATCTATCCAACCCCTTTTTAAAGCTTTCATCATTTACTAGACCGAAGCTCCAACTATATTTGGTTTAGTTTACTTATTTCAAATTAAGACGCTGACAAGTAAAATGTGTTCTTGCTCCTCAGACATACACGAACCATCCCCATGTTTGTTCCTGAGCCCACGTGGAGACTGCAGAAGTTCACAGGGTGAGACGTGTGTCTCATGGTATATGCCTGCAGGGGGAAGCAGCCACTCTTTACTGTTTCTATGTGTGTATGCAACTCCACCTGGGGGTAGATTAGTATGTACTGTTTGCTTGATATTAGAGTCAGCGTGAGGAAGAATACTCGTCCGAACAGCACAACGGGCTGTTAGAAGCAATAAGCATGTGCAAAACTTTAGGTACTTGTCAGTTTGTGGAGTCTCAAACTTTATTAACTCCTTAGTCTGTCATTGACTTGTCAGGACCAGTTAGACAGGTGTAGAGCTGTCATTAGGATGGTCCGCTGATCAACACAGCTTGACAGATAGTAACTCTTCAAACCTTGGAGTAACACTTAGTCAAACAGTTGACTCAGGATCAGAAAATCAAGCTCCCAAAACAGTGGCGGAAAGCAACATTTCTAATAGGATAAACATTAAAAGCTGACCTCAAGGGACTCAAACAAATCTTACTCTAAGCCTTGTGTCATTTTAAAGGGGTAAGGTTTCATCTGTTAATTGCCTTAAAATCCCACACTGATGCTGACAAGTTAATTGACCTAATGTAAGCTAACCATCATTCAAGGATGACAGTTCATTTGCAGCTTCAGTTCCTTTTTTGTGTACTTTGTAAACATTTTCTCTCTTTTAGCTGGCTGTTGGGACGGCGGCCCGAGTACACAGACCCTAAAGTAGTGGCACAGGGTGAAGGCAGAGAAGGTGTGTGTGTGTGCTACATATATATCTGCTTATTCAGTCTCAGCACAATTATTATTTTCCGAGATGAAATGTGTTATTTTTGCATTGCAGTGACAAGAGTTCGTTCCCAAGGCTTTGTTACCATCTCCTTTCATATCATGACTAAAGACATGAAGAAGATGGGCTACGACACAGGACCAACAGTCCAAACAAACTTGCAGTCTGCCACATCAGAACGGTCAACAGAGGAAAAATCGTACATGTAATAAAATGAATTAAAAAAATTTTTAGCCTTCATACTCACACATCAATAAAAAAAAAAATCAATTTTCTAATAAGGATCTGTGTAAATGTAATATCTAAAAGTGATGTCATTTGGACTTTTTTCTTTAGATATATTTTATATTGGACTTGCACTGTATTTTTTGTACTTTTTTAAATAAATGTGAACCAAATCATTTGTGTTTGACTACATATACCATTTTATAATAAGCTTTTTTCCCACAATTTGATACAATTTCTTGAGGTCTTACTGAAATATCTGACACTCTTTAGGCAAATTTACAGAGATGCTGCAGCAGCTCTTTTTTCTTCTATTAATTGACACCTTTATTTCAGGGGCCTAGAGGGAAACACTCCAGTCTGCTGATCTCTTTGTTAGGGTATCCCTCTTTTGACAAGTGTAGGAATTGGTAACCCTTGGAGCAAGTTGTCATGGCAAGAGAGACCATACAATAGATGGACAGCTCAAACCACACACGGGACATGCAGAAAATTAGCTAGACTTTTTCTGAAATATATTTCCCTCATCGGCCGTTTCAACATGAACAGCTGGAAGGCTATTTGAACCTTAGGCATCGACTCATCATGAGTCAAGTGTTCAGCTGGCCTGTTGTTAAAACAATTCCGCAGAATGCAACTGCTGCAGGCCGGTTAGTCACATACTAACTCCATAAATCCTGGACGTCACTGTTGCTCCATTCCTGATTTTGCAACAAACATCATGAACTGTTGCTCATGTGACTAATATTTCACCAATTGTGCTTATTTTTGTGTCGACAGCTATCAGCTCTGTACTGATGTGGCATTTATGACATTCAGATTTTTCATCCAAGTCCCAACTCTTCGAAGAAAATGAAAGGTCATTAGAAGTTGGATTTCTTTGTCAGGATATCAAATATGAAAAAACAAACAAAGCATCATTAGAACTTTTAATTCTTCAACTAAGTTAACTTTGTAAGATTTAAAAGCAAGAGCACATCAAATGTAGCCTCATCTGAAGTGACTTTACCCTGCAAATCTGAACAGATCACTCAGTGCCACTTTGTCAGATCTAAGGGACTTGTAACAAACTTTGTTTGTTCGGAACTCTGGAGTAAACAGTGACTTCTGATACCCAAATACACTAAGTGGGGACTTTGCTTGTTAATGCAAAAAGATAATCAGCCAATCCCATGCCAGAAACGCAACACATTTAGGCATGTAAATATGACTACCATCGCACAATATACGGCTACAGCATCAGACCATACTGTGTTCTCCCCGTCAGAACAGGAAACTAAGGCCAATGACCAGAAGTGGACGATAGAAGACTGGAAAAATGTTACCTAGTCAGACGAGTCTACATTTCAGCTGCCACACTCGGATAGTGGTCAGATTTAAGTGTAAACAACATGAGAGCATGGATCCATCCTGCCTAGTATCAACAGATCAGGCTGCTGGGGTAATAGTGTGGGGGATATTTTATTGGCAATATTTGGGCCCCTTAGTACCAACTGAGCATCGTTTTAACACCACAGCCGACCTGTTGCTGACCATGTTCATCCCTTTGGACACAGTAAACCCATCTTCTGACGTCCACTTCCAGCAGGATAATGCATCATTGCCACAAAATTTGAATAATCTTGAACATGACTGAGTTCGCTGTAGGCCATCGGCCTCCACTCTCCAATCCGATCCAGCACCCTTGGGGTATGGTGGGACTGGAGATTGCAGCAACTGTGTGTTGTCATGTCAATTAAAACAAAAATCTCTGAGAAATGTTTCCAACACCTTGATGAAACTATGACATGAAGAATTAAGGCAGTTCTGAAGACAAAAGGGAATGTAACCCAGTAAAGGTGTACCCAGCAAAGTGGCCGTGAGTTTAAGTCCATAATCAATCCATACTTGCAGACAGAAAGTTTCAAGTTTCATATACTTCAAGTGAGACCGATTAATTCCCACCCATCAACATTTTAAATCGAATAGAAAAGAGACAAAGATCAGAACTGCAGAGCTGAAGTGAAATTCATTTTATTTTGAACCAATGCAGCTACAGTTGTCCTCATCCAACAGGGTGCGGCCTGCTGCGTTTGTTTGTTTAGATGCCGTTAAAATACCACAATGAAGTTTCCTACAAAACCCATTACACAGAATAATAAGGTATACAGAAGAACAGTATGTTACAATAGTACAAATGATAAATTATATTATACAGTTATAATGCCAACAGGTTGAGCACGAACCAATAAAAAAAAAAGCAGCCTGCTCCCAGTACTAAGAGAAGGGTAACTAGACAGAAATGAAAAAGAATAAAAGGAGTCAGTTTATGCATATAAAGACATACAGTCCATAAAGTCAGTTAGTCCTCTTGATAAAAGCAAAGTGAATACATGACACAGAGGAGCTCGCTACACATAAGCCACATTTTCACTGAACCGGAGCGACTGTGACGCTGCCGCCAGGGATCGAGAAAGTGTTCAGCTGCAGTGTCCGACAGTGGACCGCGCTCATTTGATCAAGACATTAAAGGCTTTTTTTTTTTTTTTCACTGCATACATCAACTTTCCCACAATCGCTGGAGTAGAGTTTAAGGTCGGGTTTCAGTGAAATACAAGCCGGTGAGAAAGTGACACATCTCTGCTAGAATATCAGTCGTATTTCAATAAACAAGACTTTATTAGCAAATTGCAAAACACAACAAGCGTTTTGTTGGGGTTTTTTTTACTCCAATTTTTTGCAGATATTTACTTGAAATTAAAAATATTTGTTGGTCTGCATGTATTCTTTAAAAACCATCACTGCCGCACCAACTTGATCAAAATCATACAGTGGAGCCGCCCCTCGTTACATGGAGGTAAGGTTGTCCTGCAGTGGAGCAGATATACTACAGCAGACCATGAGGGGGCGTCAACTCCCACCAGAAGAGAGAAACATTTTTAAAAAGCCTTCAACGAGTAGGAAAACTGGCAGTGACAGAACCGAAGACACAACAGTGACTTTAGAGAGAAGAGTCTACACAACCGGTGCAATTTGTTGTGTTTCAATAAGAGACAGAGACGCTCCGCTTGCTGTCTGGCCGACAGGAACACTTTTCTCACAGAAACTTTTGACAAAAAATGGAAATTAGCTCTGATTTATAAAAAAAAAACATTTTAACAATGGAGTCTCTTGTGTCATGAGCATTCATAAACAGAAAAATAATAATAACAAAACAAAAAAAAGATGTCAGTGAAGTGTGACCCTACTTTTAAAGTATTTCCCATGTGGCTTCCTCAGAAATCACAGTCGCTATGACTTTGGTAACAGTTGTGCTTCTAAGAGAAGAGAATGACATAGCCTACCCATAGGGTGAAAAAACTAGAATGTCAGAACAATAGACAAAAAAAAAAAAAAAGAAAAAAAAAAAAAAGAGAGAATGAAGGTGACACATGGCTTTGCTAGTGCACAGCTCCAAAACTCAGAAAGGCTTGGCTATAGAAATACATCTAATAACAAAAAGTAATCAACAAATGCTTGTTTACATGACACACGGTTGTTTGCTGTGGGACTCCTTGTGCTATCAATAGACTGATCCTGGAGCAGCCCTGTGTGAAGGTGTGTGTGAGCACAAGGTAATGTTCTTGTATGTAGATTAGCCACAGCAAATCCAGTCAGAGGTAAACTCGTTTCACAATGATTAGTGGCCGACGTGCCCTTATAAACCTCGAGTTTTCTCTGCAACCTTGTCGCCATAGTAACGCTCCTTGATATATGGCTGCACACATACATACAAACACATACTTAAGGCTGCTGAGAGCTAAACCCTTGTTTTGAGTTGCATTTAAGCTAATTTGAGCAAATTCAAAGTTTAGTTTCTAATGAACAAAGAAATGGAACAACTCGCTCATTAAAGTACACTTGGAAGCTAAATGCATGTCTCACACACGCACACACACACACAAACCCTCCCTCGTCCCTTTGACCCTAGAAACATATTTTAAGAAAAGAAGAAGAAAAAAAACTGTCCCACAATGCCTCGCTGCATCCATTTGTTCAGATAGCAAAATACTGATGCTGACACAATACATGTTTTCCTCTATAAACAAACGCTCACTAAGGGGGGGGGGGCTCAGTGGAAAATACATCAACATGTAGCTGTTAGTATCTGAGCAGTAACAGTACACACACATATGAACAAAACGTCTTTTTCCTCATCTTTCCATCACCTAGGATTGAAAAGAGGGGCTCCATCTCTTGTGAAAAGTGTTCATTGCTAATTCTGTGACCCCCTCAAGAGCAAAGTCCATGTGGAGGGTCAGAAAAAAAACGTCCATGTTTGACGGGGTGGAGAAGTGATAGAGCCGTGACAGAGTGGTACCAACAGCCGAGGCAGTGTGTGCGCGTTATCTCGGTTGTTTTCTTAGACTTCCTCCCTAAGCTAAGGTGTAACGGTGAGCCCAGCAGTCCCAGAGAAAAAGAAACGAGAAAAAAAAAAAAAGCAAAAATTGTGCAAAATTCCTGCTTTGTAACACATACACACAAAGAGTATAAAGACATTTGACCATCTCTCATCCTTACTCCAGTGTGTCGAAGTAAAACTCACTGGAATATACACAGTGTAAAAGTACTGAGATGTGTACTCACACACATACAGACACACACCAGCTGACAGGGCTTATAAAAGATTAGTTCTGGTGAACAGAAAAGATCCTGGTATTAGTACAGTTACTCTCCCGTCACCCCACCACAGAAGAGGAGAGGAGCAGTCCCGAGGGAAATAAGTAAGGTCGAACAGTTGGTTGAATGAGAGGAAGGCAGGGAGGAGAGTCTGGGTCCTGTCCTGTCCCGGAGGAAAAAAACAACACTGCCACTCTTTAAGCCTGTAAACAGATGCTAACTCTCTGTGATCATCAGCATCATCTTTAGATCAGTCTGGAACGCACAAGTCGAGGCAGCTTGTAGCGAAGGAAAGAGGAGAGGAAGAAGGAGGAAATTTAGGAGAAGGCCGGACTGGGACCTGGCTAGGAGTGGGTTATAAATGGATAAATGGGGTAAGACATCTTCTTGTTCATATTGAAACTTCTTAAGGAGCAAAAGATGAAGAAGAAGGGGTTATTCTGGACAAATGTGCCCCCCAGACGCCCTTTCACAAAAGAAAGGGGTTGGTGGTTCCGGCGGGCTGCACACCAGCCTGAGGGGGCATGCTCACCAGGGGCTGGGGCATGGACATGGAGGCTGGAATCCCTGCATTCATTCCGATGCCTGTCCCCACACCTCCCACAGTGCCGACTCCCATTCCTGGCATCATGTGGCCCATGGGGGCCATCCCTGCCAGGGGGACGGCCGCGACAGGCTGAGCGGGGATGGAGGAGAGGGCCATGGGCTCTGCTATGCCACCAAAGCCGGAGGGCATCGGGCTGACGCGCATCTGGTTGAGGGTAGGGGGAGCCGGCTGGCTCACTTGGAAAGGGTTGGCATGGGGAGCTGGAGCTGGAGCAGCGCCACCTGGATGAAGTAAATGGATTATCAGTACAGTGTAAAGTCATGGATGCAGTACCTTTCATTCCTGGCATCCATCACCAGCTTCACCCATCATCTACATACAGTAAATGTCTAGTGGGGCTGTGCCACACATATATGTTTATTACATCTCGTATCTAAGGGCTAAAAGACAGTTTACAGTACTTCATTTTACCTGTAGAACCCAAGAACGGGTTCACGACTGGTGCAGGCTGGGCTGGTTTAGTCACCAGAGAGTCCAGGTTGACCAGGGCAGCATTGGGCCCAAGAAAGGATTCTGGAGTCTTTCTAGTCGGGTTTACAGTGATAGAAGAGGATACAGAGGTGGGTAGGGGGTCGAACAGGTCCAGGCTGCCGCTACTTGCCAGACTGTGTTGAGAGGGGACAGAGGATGCTATGCCCACATCACCTGAAGGGACAAAGGAGAGGCTTATTTGTCCGTGTGGAAAAAACTTAGTAAACCTATATTCTGTTATTGAACTTGTATTGATCTTTTTTTGTTTCTTTTTGCCAAATCTTCAGTCCACGTTTTGTTTTCTTAGTCACCAGTCCACAAGGTGGACAGTGTATCTGCACTTGAGTATCTGCATTCACGTTTACTGAAAAATAAAAGGCAGTCAATGCAATAATGCTTTTTTATGAGAGGACATCAGAGGCAGACAGCCTGGCTGTTCTCGTGGGAGACAGCAGTGGAGACATTCATTAATGCGCTCTCACAAACCCAGCATGCTAGCAGACACATACAGAAATGTCAAAGGTGAAAACCGTGACATGACGGGAAGTTAGCTGTAACCGAGCTAAAAGAGAAATGTTGATGATAAAAATCAGACAGTAATTATGTGAATCAACATGATAGTAAGAGTTGCTGAATCAGTTTTGATGGCCTAAGTCTACAGAGGGGTTTCTGGAAATCTGGTCCTCCAAGAGGTTTTCCTTGTCTTGTGTCGAGCTAAAGCTCATGTCTGACACCAAAGTCACCCTTCCACACTGAGAAAACTGAAGAAAAACATTCAGACCTGTGCCAGACCACTCACTAAAACAATCTCAGACAGCACCCTAACTCAGAGTTTAGGGGAAATCTGCCTCCAATTTAGATGCACCTGACAAAATATTACAAATATCCTAGCAGATCTGAGATAGCATCCATGAAGTGCATGGCCTAGGGCTGAAAATATATTTAGTATTGCACACACAGAAAGCTGCACTAGATAACACCACAATGAAATTAGACCAGACCTGAGCAGACAGCTTATTTAAACCATTAGATTTCACTTAAACACAATTTGAATGCATTTACAGTTTGAAGTCAACAGCTTATAAGCATGACTTCAGTGGTACAAACGCTGCCTTTGCTCAAGTCTGGTGGTACATACAAAGACGAGACGTGCGTGTCTGTGCCCTGCAGTAACACTGTGTCTGCAAGACAGGCATCTTTTCAGACAATGAGGGGGAAAGCAACACAGACTCCGTGTCATTAGAGGGACAAAGACAGGGTGAGTACCAGTGGGAACAGAGGAGGAAGAGCGCAGGCTGTCAAACTCTGAGAAGTCTTCTTTGGATGTACCATTGGACGTACTGAACAGGTCAAAGCTACCTGGGAATAGACAATGCATACACACGCGCACATACACACAGACAACGATACACAGACAAGTGCATGGAAACAAAATCACAGAAACAGCAGAAACACAACCACACAAAGACAAATGGAGACAGACAATACAAATACGGATGAGTACAGATACTTTGCTAAAGTCAAATAAATAAATAAATAAACACAACAAGCAAGTGAAAGCATGCGGACGGGCATTGGAAGGTGTTATTTTGCACTTTTGTGTTTTGTTGCAAGTTTAAGCAAAACATATCAACTAACAGTGGATTAAAAATGTCTTTTTAAAAAGGAAAATATTTAAACATCGCACATTTCTCCAACTGTTATTTACAGATAGATTAACGAAGCAGCAAGATTACAACTTCCTTGGTGAGTCTTAAGCAGCAGATGAAGCTGATGAATAAGAAAAGCTGGGGAAAAAAGTGGTCACCTGTGTTGGAAGTCTTGGGCCGGGCGGCTGCAGAGCTCCAGGGGTCTGCAGCAGGAGTAGAGTTTGCTGCCCAAGGATCGCTGCTTTTCATAGGTGGGACAGAGGGAGGAGTACCCCACGGGTCCACTGGTACTGCTTGCTTGGTGGCTGTGGGGGGGGGGGAGACAACATCAGACCGTCTTCTCATTACCGAGGAAAAATTCAGCCCGTCTAGTTTCATACATGTCACTGAGACTAAAGAGATGACATTTAATACCTTCCGTTCTTACCTCCTGACATTTTCTTACTGCACCACTTGGTTTCAATGACCGATCATTTCAGCTTAAAAAATCTTGTGGTTATGTAAACAATGGCAGCAGTGAATGGGTGCAGTTAAAAACCAAGAATTCCTTTTCCACATGCTGAAACTTGTGGAAAAGGCAAGTGTGATAGAAAAGGACATCAACTATTAAAACGCACAGTCACTGCCTCACTTTGCTGTCAAACCTATTAAAGGAGCTATATCATGCTTTTCCAAGCCTGTCAAAGTCAGCTTTAGGCAATTATATGCTATTTTAGCACCCACGGCACTATGGAGTACTTTTCTATTACGAAATAGTCGTACATTTCTGTGGCCAGTTTTCAACACGGAAGTCCAAACAACTCGACTCCACTGAAACGCCTCTCTCCACACTGGCGACTGAAACCATGTCTCTCGGAACCGGTGTCGTATCGAGGCAATTATCCCCGTCAGAATATGTATCCTCTGGTGCGGGAGCGCGCACGGTCGTTCAGCAGCGTATGATCGCCTTAATGTGCTGGATTTCACCACGTAAACAGACAAAACAACACGGCAACACTTGCAAGAGTCAATCTGGTGGAGAATCCACGTTGAAACTGGCCAAGATTTGTGAAGCAGTCCGGAGTGAAATGTTTGTCGCAAACAAAAAAGTTTGTGTTGCTTGTGGTAAACTCTCAAATACAAACTCCAACCACTCCTGACAACAGTGCTCTTATTTTGGAGGAGTAAATAAGTCTGTTTCCTTCTCACAGCCGAAGACACATTTGTTGTTCCTGACGTGATCAAGCTGCTTCTCAGCTCAGTGACTGGAGTGGGCGGGGCCTTATGTAGTGGGCGGGGCCTTGCAGTCTCTCGAACAAAATGGGCGTTTTTGCTACGATGTTGCGCACGCGTAAATGGCGTTTCATGATTGGTTTGACAGTGATGTAATTACTTATTTGTTAAACAATTTCCACCTTAAATACAAGTTACATGTCAAATGGTATGCAAATGTTTTGTCGGACAAACGGAACAAAATCAGAATAAAAGGCAACATGGCTGGTCACTATCAAGTTAAGGAAGGAAGGAAATGTTCTTCCCATAAGCTCATAAGCATGCACTTTGTTTCTTGACTAAAAAGAGTGTTACATTTTTATCTCTCCAAGCCTCCCTTCCTGCATCACAAACCCTTCACCCCCCCCCCCCCCCCCCCCCCCCCCCCCCCCCCCCCCACAATATCTTCCTCTAACTGCCTCCATGCTCCCAGAGCAGCAATGCTGCCGAGCCAGAGGAGCAGCATTCCTATTGAACAAAGAGTCACAGTCCTACGAGCTGCAGGTGGAGAGCTGAGATGGCAGGCTCACACACAAACACACAGCAACCTCGGTCTATACTTCTTGATAAGGACAGTCATATCATTAAATGTGACCTTTACGAGTGAGACTGTATATGTGTGCTTACCATAAGGCTGCCAGGGGTCTGCTGCTGCAGCTGTGGCTCTAGCCCCGGCCCCGGCCCCAGCCCCGGCCCCTGCGCCCCATGGGTCAGCACTGGCACTTGGCTCAGGAACATCCATTAGATCCATCAAAGACGACTGTGGCTAGGAAGAGACAGAGAGCTTGGGTAAGAAACTTCTGTTCCATCTGTTGGCCAATAAAGTTGGAACGCTGCTCAAACATAAGGATGGTTGTTATGTCACTAAGTATTGAGAAAAACAAGAGCCCAGGTCATGCAAGCATACTTCAACACTTAAGCACTGTGTGCCCATAAAGTCCAGCCAGGCAGCCAGTTATTCAGGCAGAATAATGATGAGAGAACGAGGCAGTCTGCTGCCAGTTACTGCTACTGATGGAGCACATGGGGTCAGGCAGGAAAAGAGGACGGGGGAGAGACGAGACTATTTCAGGCGCGCATTTGTGATAATGGAATAACTGAGTCGGCCCAGCCCCGACGTTTAGGTGTGTTTTACCTCTTTCTTCTTCTTGGCCAGTTTTGCAGAGCCTGGACCTTCTTTCTTGCTCTCCTCCAAAGCCATTTGTAGTCTCAGGTCGTCCCCTCGGCGAATGCGCTCCTCCTAAACAAACATATGCTTCATGTTCACAACTTTCTGTTCCTTTAAACCCCAAATCAGGATGTGTTTCTGACAATGAATGTGTACCTGCTCTGCGGCTTCTCTGCTCATGGCTAAGGCAAGTTGCAGCTGCAGCTCCTCCTCTCCACTGGTCTGAGGCCTGGCCTGCTCCAGCTCGGACCCAGCATTGGGAGATGTGGCTAACAAACAGAATAGTGTTAAAAGTCACCATTATCAGTCACTGCATACACTATTATTAACAGATTAGGGCTGGGCGATATGGCAAAAAATATTGTCGCAAATAATTGTTCCCATATTGATTGTTATCGATATATATCCCGATATAGTTTAATGAGGATTTCAGTTTGAAAAGTATCCTCCTCCCATCACACTAACTGGCCTCTGTCCAGTTAACTCCCAATTAATTGTATTCTTTATTTATTATAACTTTTTAAATTTCAATTTCATCTCTCTTATTACATTTTAAAAAGGATATTTATCATTATATAATACTTATATAAGCTGTTAGGAAGCCCACATAGACTCTAAACAGATAATTAATCCTGATTGGGTTATTTCGTAACATTGTAGTTGTCCTTGTACGAGCTGGACACTGAAGCAACTCTGTGTCACCATGAGTTTAAGTTTCACTTTCCATTCCTCAACGCATGGCCGGTTTGAGAGGCCTTATCCTGCATTATCTGCAGCTATACGCCGTTTTTATGACTTGTAGAATGATTGGACGTCTCCGCAGCTACCTGCACGGACTGTCAGCTGATCAGCTGTTCGCTATGGAGTAGACGCTATTAATGACACTACATACGGTCGCTAACTCAGTAGGTAATATATACCTCAGTCTTGTCCAGAGAAGCATGTTGCAGAGCTTTACAGCCAGACTGTCCGTGTAAAATATCAGTTCTGTGTCCGTTTCTGCTTCAGTACACAGAACATAGAACCTGAGTTCTGCGTAACTTCCTCATAACTGCGCCGACAGTTTAAAAAAAATAAATAGCGCCATTAAAACATCTTCAGCTACACATGTGCACTCTGTTGTGATTTGAGAGGGGCTATGTGGTGGAGCGTGCCTGGGTCTGTGTTTGCGATTGGTTGAGAGGAAGTAACGACTGTTGTATCAAGCCCCATGATAGGTTGTAATGAAAAAAAAAAAATTTCTATGGAACTTTTTATCAACCCTCTTTTTTCCTATTGTGCTACACATCTATTGTTGGATGTAAAAATTTATATCGTTATTGAATTATCGCCCAACCCTATAAAACAGATATATCATGTAATTGGTTATAGACATTGTTTGTTTTTTTTTACCATAATAAACACAATATTGACAATTACATTTCATCTATCAATTGTACTTTCATTTTAACTGTATAAAAGCACGGTGTGTATCTACTAATGATTGTGTGTGATTATAGGTCTTCAGTGAGCCTCTGAGGGAAGACATTTCCATTCAGCTAATTGGATTAGGTAAGACCATGTGGCAGCAAAAGGAAACACACACATACCATACACGTGGCAAATACACATGCACACACACTCACACACACACAATCTGGCCAGGAGGAGAATATTACAACACTCATTAAGGTAACCTTCATTGTTTTAATTCTGTGTGACTTTGTGGGTTCGACTTTCGAAACTGCTGCCTTCTCATTTCCATGAGAACCACATTAAACAAAACTTTTTTTTGGATTTCGTTTCTCGGTGTAGTGTCATGTTTACTTCATTTCTGTGTGAATGTTGTGGGTGTGCAATTGTGCTTGAGGAGTTTTGTTATGCTGAACTTATAATTTTCTAGCTGATGATTCATATGCAAAGATAGCTCATCTTTACCAATGGTACATATTGATAAAGAAAAGGGGTATTCTTCTGATAGCAGAGGCAACTAAATTTCAGCTTACTCTCAAGACTTATCAAGTCATCAAAATCCTGGTATTCATTAGAGCCCGACCGATATAACATTTTTGGGGCCGATGCCGATATTGGGGGACTTTAAAAAGCCGATATCCGATATATCGGCCAATATGTGAAATAAGAACATGGATATACACAGGATACATACTGTACATGAACACAAATACTTATAATACCCAGAATGTGATTCAGACTAAGAAACAGAACACTATAGAATTCAAATAAGGAACTTTAACAACAATTTTTACAAAAGTTGAAATTTAACTTCAGTGGGTTAAATATGCATTTAATTATAATCAGAGAATGTTCAAGGGAGTCTCTGGAAGAGATCCAAATCAACATTACAAATGCATGTCGTTTGATTTTGAAATGACTCCTTTTAATGTGTTATTTTGGGACAACTACTAAAAGGGCCTGTGCATTAACCGAATATGAAAACAAACATGAAAAGTAGCCACTGAAATAAGTGCTTTGTTTTTAAATTTAGATTGTCATGGTATCGGCGATATTGTCAATATTGCTGGTATCGGCCGATGCTTTACCAGAAAAAAACGCAAATATCGGCCCGATATATCAGCCGGCCCCAAGTATTCACTATTTTGTTCATAATGAAGCACAACATAACACGGAAAGGAACATAATGTGACTGAACATTAGTTTGATTATTTCACAAGACAACCTTTGAAACTTCTTACTTTGACTAACATCCACCTGCTCTGTGACAAGATTTTTCTATACACACAGCAAGACTTGTTACATTTAAATATTTCCATTTTTACAACACGGTACAAATAAGAAGAGTCAATCTGAGAATCTTATATCATTAATGTACACTAGGAAATGTACACTTTTCTTAAGGCACCTGGAAGAAGCATCATTTAATATTCTTAATGGTTCAACCATCATAGGAAGTGCAGTAAACAGGGAAGCCCCCCCCCCCACACTTTTCGGTTTGGACTGTTTCAGTTGTTCCTATATGTAATCCCTGACTACCTTGAAGATCGGCACTCTGTGGGGCTGTACCACCTGTTACAAGACAGTCACTGACTCTTTGATTATGTCTGCATGTTTAGGGTCGGCATTAGCAGTCTAACAACAAGGCTTTTGTCATTAATAATTCTGTTGTTAAATGTCTATGAAAAGGTCAGCTGACCGAGACAAAATGTCTACAGATGCCAACACATTCCTTCTGTTGTCAGCAAATTATGGGTAATTACTCATTTTAATGTTGCAGAAAATGACAGCGGGAGACATTTTAGTGATGGGTGAGAAATCAGATATTTCAAGAGCCTAAAACTTTTGGTCACCACAGTCTATAGTCCTCGTAAATAATTCACAATGTGCTTTTAGCTGCAGCTTCAGATCTGATTCCTTGTCTCCTCGTATCCCTCCTTAAATCCTAATTAAAGTCTCTACATCTTATTTTCGGTCTCCTCCGCCTCCTTGTTGTCAAACCCATGTCCTGCCACTCTGTCTCCAGGCTACGTATCTCAAGGAAAAGTGGTCAGGGGTAAAGGTGTGTTTGTTTAGCTGATGGGACTCGAGCCATGGCTTCAACATCAGCTACATGAATGCCCTAAATAGACAGTGAGAACAGCTGTACCAAAGCTGGAGAGACAGTGCACTCCTACAGAGAAGATTTGATTAATATGATTATATCTGACACACACAGGCAGAATGAATAAATAATAAAAACCTCTTGAAGTAAATAAGAGGTATAAGCTTTCACATTTTTTTCCAGAACTCAAACATGTCTCTTTTTTTTTTTTAACGCACTTGTCAAACTGTTGTTAACACACCCAAACACACTCATACACTCACAAATTGAATTATTTTACAAATAAAAACCAAAGAAACATTTGAGCCATGTTAATTTCTCAAAAAAAACATATTCAAAGCAGGAACCTTTTCAACCACTACACCAAAAGACAGGAGAAACTGGCACAAAGTGAAAATGAAAACCATCACAACACTTTATCGTTCTGGGTCAAAAAGACAAATAAATAAAACTTAAAGCCAACTAAAACACAGCAGTTTCTTGCCCACCACTCTGGGAATGGACCATATATGGCTTCTTGGTAGTCTACACAAACACACACAAAGCTCTGCCTGCTAGATAAAAAAAAAAAACTCTTCTGAAAGTTGAATTTTCTCAATGAGTCAATTTCCCACAACTATTTCCCAGTGGCTTGAGAAGCAAAGAATTGATTTCTTATCATCTTTAGTCACATTAATTCTTCCAGGAATAACATATCAAATTTGAGAAAACAAATATAAAAAGATGAAGTTCCAACTATGAAACTGGGTTTTATAGCAGCACAGGGAGTAATAACAGGGCACAATACAATATTAAAAACTTCACACATTTTAAGACACGCCATCTCGCCTCTGTTTCTTTCTCCTTGAAGAATTAAGCTGCATCAATGGAGGTTAATCTGTGTAATCATATGTGCATGAGGTCTTTAACAAAAATAAATAAATCAAAGGCAGGGACTGGACTAAGCACTGTTTTAGGTAAGGAAAAATTTACTGAAAAATGTTTATATTTACATATGAGGGTTCAGTGGAGAAAACACTGAGAACCCAGAACTCTTCACTGATATCAGGCACATATTGTATTAAAGTTGGTGACTGTTTTTTTACAGATAGAACACGTGGATCTTTGTCCGAATGTTAATATGATACGTAATAAATATGATTTAAAACAAACATGTAAACTGTCTTTAACGTGTGTATTTACTAGAAAGCCAAAGCTAAATACCTTGTATCAATATTCTCATTTGTAAACATAAG
>JAOXYM010000022.1:8687557-8697819 GCA_028567055.1 Leptatherina wallacei
AACACTGAGAACCCAGAACTCTTCACTGATATCAGGCACATATTGTATTAAAGTTGGTGACTTAAATCATAATTATTACGTATCATATTAACATTCGGACAAAGATCCACGTGTTCTATCTGTAAAAAAACAAACAAACATGTAAACGGTCTTTAACGTGTGTATTTAATAGAAAGCCAAAGCTAAATTCCTTGTATCAATATTCTCATTTGTAAACATAAGTGGATAACCAAAGATTCTGGAAAACATCCCCATCATGAAAGAAAAGAGAGAAATGAGACATAACATGAGGTCTGAGGGCTACATTAACACCCACACTCACACTTTCAGGACCATTCATTCACACCCCGTCTGGACAATCATTCTCTCAAAGTTCAATTGGAATCTCAACAATTCCAAATCACTTCCCACATCAACAGGCCAGCAAACCTCCTATTGGTCAGTCTGCTGTTCACTTTTCTCCACCGATGACCCAGCTGCTGAAGCTTCCGCTTCTGAGCCACCAATTCAAACATAAAGCACACAGGAATGTGAGCCGCAATGTGAGGCTTAAACGCACCCTTCATGTTACATGTTAAATTCACGCAGACTCCAACCACATGCACGGCAACAGACAAACATGCAAAGAGACTCGAGCTGAACTCTGATTTCAACTATCCACCTGGTCTTCCTCTATAGCTGTTAGGTTAAACTAGCCTAGCAGCTACAGTACAGGTACAAAAACTACATTAGATTCCCAACTTCCCATAAAGTGACTCAGTGTGATATGCTTTCCTACACTGTGTCACTGTCTCAGGAGAAAGGAGTGCATCACTGAAGATGAGCAGATTCCAGTGTCATGTGGATGAAAGATGATTTTATTTTATTTTTTTTGGGGGGGGGGCTCCTCTTCTGTGAGTGTGTGTATGTGTGTGTCTGTGTGAGAGGGAGCGCTCAGGAATGCAGCCCAACTGCGGGACTGAAAGCCAGAGACAGAACAGGGGGAGGGGAGAGTTTCATGATGTAGGCCAAAGTTTCAGCATCTGAGCAACAGTAATAATAATCAACTATACTCCATTACATTTGTTGCTTGAATATGTGAACAAGCACTGTCTGTGTGGGTGTGTGTGTGTGTGTGTGTGTGTGTGCGTGCGTGTAATCTATGAGCGCATACTCACAGCCATGGTAGGAGGCAGGCGAGCCCTCTGATCTGCCATACTCTTCACTGTAGGATGTCGAAAGGTTGGGTTGAGATGAACCTCGGCCGAAACCCATTTGACTGCTCCCTGTAGACACCTGGGCCATACGCTCTTTGGTCTTCAAAGCCTGAGACCTTATTGGGGAAAAAAAGAATAACAGAGCTTTATTAATTTATTTGCTTTAAGTCCATATCTCATAATCTCTCCACGGTGAGGTCCAAATGGACAGATAAG
The DNA here is from genome assembly GCA_028567055.1 of Leptatherina wallacei. Lineage (NCBI taxonomy): Eukaryota > Metazoa > Chordata > Actinopteri > Atheriniformes > Atherinidae > Leptatherina > Leptatherina wallacei. Next base: position 8,688,970 of record JAOXYM010000022.1, read on the forward strand.
CAAGAAATATTAAAGGGGACAGTAAAACGTAACAAGACTGAATCTATTTAGCAAATCTAATCTGACAATAAGGGCTTCAAATTCAGTGAACCATTTATTAGAATTACAAATAAAATCAAAAGAAAGGACATAAAACAAGCACACAGTTGGCCATACATTAACCCTTCATTTTTGCCAAAAGCCTCTCAGACTACAGCAGGAATTCTCATCATTCTGCAGCAAGAACAACCTTCTCATTCTCAAACTTCTCTAGAAGTTACAGGTCTAATCAGGTTTCATCCAAGACTGGCAAAGCTGCAGACTAGCTTGGATCACAAAACAATTACCCCAGTTTAGTAGATGAGCAATTATGTGCAAACATGCAAAAAGCCCTGTTACCAAAGCTAGCATCGACATTACCTTGTCCGCATCTTTAGTTGCAAGTGAAAGTAAGGAGATAAGGAGATAGCACATGGCCAAAACCTGTCATTTCACAATAAAACTGGAAACAGAGTTTCTTATCTCCACCCAGGATAGTTTTCAGGGACCAAAAACTGTGTCTGTGTATAGTTAATGAAATAAAAAAAAAAAAAACAGAAAAAAAGAAAGAAAATTGTGCAAGTGTCAGTCACTAAGCTGGAAAACACAAAACTCTGCAGACGTTTTCAAATGCAGATGACAGAACATGAACTCTGCTGCTCACTGTAAAGCAGAGGATGCGGTGCAGAGGTCTGGGACAAACTAGCAGTGTTTTGTTTTGGGGGTTTTTTGGGCCTTACACTGCCAAAGTTAAGAGAAGAGAAGAGAAATAACATTGGCTAAATTAGTCAATGCAATAGAGGAGTTTATCAGCATTAAATATACCCTAAATGAAAAAAATTTTAATCAATTGCTCCACTTCCAGTAAACATAAAATACAAGCTGAATCTTAAATCTCACCTCTCTCCTTTAAGGCGGTCCTCATCTTTGAGAAGGACCACTAGCTGCTTGCTCTTCTCCCTGACGTTGATGCCCTGGTCTTTGCCATCTCTGTCGATGTACTGGAAGTCCTTCAGGGTCTGGATGGCGAAGATGTTCTCCTTGCATTGCAGCGCCACTCTCTCTGACCCAGTCTTGATCAGGTAGTCGAGCAGAGTGAGAGCTTTGTAGACGTGACGCCAGTTCTTGCCATGGTCGTTGAGCCGCTTCCAGATCATGTTCATGATTTCGCTGAAGGCGACCACATTGTACGTGAGGTCTGCAATCTCCGACATGAGTGAAGACGAAGGGCCCCAGGGGTCATTGGATGTGGCCTCTCTGACCTTCTTCTCTGCTTCAGAGTAGTTGTTCACCATGTTTTTCATCTGCCGGCGGATGGTGCTTGGCATGGTGGCGGTGGAGAAGATGGGGACAGACAGGAAGAAAAGAAATAAAATGGGGACTCTTGCAAGAGTTGGGACACCAGTAGTGCTGGAATAAAAACACACGGAGGGGGGGCGCAAGTGTGTGTATCCTTAAGGTGAAGCTCTTGTTATGTGTCCTTTCCCACTGCACGGCAGTGGTTTGTATAGTTCTGTTTATCCTTTTGGGTTAAAGTGTGTTATGTATGCGTTTATGAGGCGTCTCCAGGCCAGTGCAGTGTTCCTGAGTCCTCCAGAAAAGCGCCTGTTAAAACCATCTCCACACACGCAGTGCAGACTGCACACATGACCATGCCATCACCTAGGACAAACAGACAAATAACAGATTAGTATTAGGGAAAATATGAAAAAGGCATCTAGCGAAAGAAAAGATGGAAGCAAACAAAAAGAGTACAAATTAAAAAAAAAAAAACTTATGCCACTATCTATACAACCTGAAATTTATGTCAGCATAAAGAACTTCAAAGTATTTCAGACATCTGCTATAATCATGCATTAGAAAAATTTAAAAACTCTTAGGCGGTGTCACTGTGTTCCCGATTTATACATCTGAACAATAACATCTTGCTGATTTCTATTTATATGGGGAAGCTGTAGTGCTTTCCTTTCTGAAACCAGACAAACAGTATGTTTCATACTTTCATACTTAGATAAGCATTTTCCACATCTGCTTACTGCATATCATACAACAACTCTCAAAATCTAACTTAAGTTTACAGTTACTTAACACAATGGCGAATCACGAGAGGTTGCTGAAAATTAATGTTGGACCAGTCAGGTTTGTGTGGTCATACTGCCTGTAAGCCCCAATGGCCCAGTAAGGGAAATCTATGCATAATGAACAATAAAAAAAAAAGCATTAGATCAGTTTTGCAGCTTGACAGCGTCTTTTTTTAAAAAAAAAAAAAGCTAAATTGCCAATGGCAGAGAGACAGAACATTTAACAGCCAAAATATTTTACTGGTCATTTAAAATGTATTGCTCTCTTCCTCGAGAGACCATGTGGAGGGGCAAAAAAAAAAGCACAAAATTGTCGTAACTAAGCGGATCTGATTTGATTTGCACATTACTGACAGACACAACAATTTATGAACACAGGGCTGCAATTTAAGGATTTTAATCAGCCACTTGGTCCAATGATCCCATTTTATTTGTCTACCATATCCAAGAACACAGCTCAATTTAAAGTTTTTCTAGTCCTATTCCACAAAGTTTTGCAAAATCATCTATGTTCCTACACATCAACACACTATTAACGATAAAACTGTTTCCATCGGGTGGTTGGTGGTAGAGGAAATAAACCATTTCCAGTGCAATGATGACTTGAAGAGTCACTGATGACGTCTCTGTCTTGTTTCTCAAGATCAATGGCCCAGCCTGTAATCGTTTCCTGACAAATAAATGCAGAAAGTGGGCGTAGACTCACAGCTGTGCAGCCTCCAAGTTCACATGAAAACTGATGATCATAAAAACCCTGAGCTGTAAGGAACTCTTCTTTTAAACGAGTAGTATGTGAATGTTCCAGTAATACAGCCATGAAGGGAAAACAGCAACAGTTCTCTGAAAAACGACACTGTAAAACACTTAAAGCTTAAATGGAAACACTGCAAACTGCGAGTAAGCACAATGGAAATGCAAAAGATATTCTGCGCCCATCATTACTCTGCCTATAATCTACATAGGCCTATGACTTATCTTATTCAGTAATCTGATCTCTACACTGAGCATGCATCAACTGGCCCTGCAACCAAGTGCTTTCCCAATAAGAAAGTGTTTTTTTCTCTGTGCAGATTCAGTGTTAAAATACAATAATTCACCTTTTTTGCCTCCTTAATATTGGAAAATGGCCATGTGCATTGTTCATATAGAGTCTTGTAGTAATAGTAACAGCTGAAGGCAACAAAATTAAGCAAACAAGTGGATGTGGTTTGGTGATAAGAAAACAACTAGGCACATCCAAAAACTTCCCTTAAAACCACTGAAACGTGATTCCTGTGGAGCACAGTCCCCCCCCTCCAAAGGTTCCCTCATCACTGCATCCACATGAATACAGATCAGACCCAATGACACATCTGCTGCTATAATCACCTATTCACCCACAGCCGACGGGAGGAAGAGAGGGGAGTCTGTCTGGTCTTATTCCACCCTTCCGCGCCCACTTCACATCCCGGAACAACCCCCCACCAGCGGACACCCCAACCACCCTTCGTTCAGCACACAGGACTTGTGTTTGTGTGAGTGCTGAAATCCATATTCATATGTCATGGCATGTTAATTATGTCAAAATGACTAAACTTATCATCAGTCTTCTCAAACTGTCAGTATGCCATGAAGAAAAAGGACACATCTACTGCCAACCATCCCATCTCATCCACTGTTAGTCACACAGAGACAGAGGAAATCATTCCAACCCAGTTCCTTGCTTTAAAACAACACCAATTAAATCAAATCAATTATTCTTCTACACATTCATGCCCATGAGTTCTTACCTTTTTGTTTCTTTTAAAACCAAATATCAAATTTTGTTGTTGGGTTGTAAGGACAAAAAAACAATTGTTCACTTTTGTAGGCATTTTTTTGTCCTGCCAGCATTTTTCATAATATATTTTCTATTAGGACAAGACGATATAACCTAAAATCAATATCATGATTAATTTGATTACTGGTTCTGAATATTGGTTTCCATTAATTGCCCAGCCCTACTTTCTATCTATGCTTACCATAATCATTTTGTGTTCAAGAGCCAAAAAACTGACAGAATTCAGAAAACTCTCCGTGGTGTGGGTATACACAACAAGTCAAATGGGTTATAAAACTCTGGCCAAAACAAAATGGAAATTTTGTATTCAGAAAACAGTTGAATTACCTCTGAAAATACATGTTATAGCAAAATATGTATGCAAATCTCACCCTATTGTAGAATCCTCTTTATCTAAATAATGTAGCAGTGAATAACATTTCTTTAAGCCTCTTAAGCCATCCCTTTAATTGTTGTCCAAATGCTACTTTAAGTATAAACCATCTCCTTGCCAGCAATGATTCAGAACTATGATTTTTAAGTTTTGGCAGCAAGCAAATTTAAAAAAGTTCCCCGATTGCCAATGATCAAAACACTGTAACCTCTAAACTCGGAGTGAATGACCTACCAGTGAACTGCAAAAAAAACCAAACAACACCATAATTTGATGATATGAAACTGTCAAATACAATAGAGATTAAAAAGTCAAATACTGAACATCTAAAGACCCACAGTAGAATCAGAAAATCTGACTGAAAGCCAAATGTGTGCAATAGAACAACATAATCGGGGAGTCATTACCACTGGTTTGGCGGAGGACTCAAAAAAGCTGTTGCAGTGTGACCAATGAAAGCATTTTCCTTCTCTATCCTTATTTAACTATCTAGGAAGACAGACATTCAAAGGTACAACAACACTGGCCAGTCCAAAACTGTGATATTGACAGGAAATTGCTATCCAGAAGTAAGTGAGCCCTGGAAACAGGTAAGCTGTCTGATGAAAGAACACAAGTTAAACTTAGCTCCAGTGTGTGTATGTGTTGGCAAAACCTAGGTAAACTGCGATTAGCATTAAGGATTGAGAGGCAGCACACTGAGAACAGGTCCACCTTGTCACACAGAAAGAGTAAAGCTGATCTGGAGATAGAAGTCTTGCACAACCAGGCACCTGTGTGTGAATGCAACAGAAATATTTGTGTATGAAGACAGAGCAGAAGGCGCAACAGTGTGTCATCAAGTTCCTTAACCATTCATTTACTTCCTTTTAATGATGCCACAGTGTAACAAAAAAAAATGCATACACCAGTAGTTAAGCTGCCACTGCTCAGTAACACAAGGATTAAGCTCCTGATAAGCCATACTAACAGTCACAAAAAGTCAGACTCAAAGACAACCACACAAATAACGCTTTTGAGAAGCATAATCAGCATCAACTGTGACAGGAAGGGAAGATGACTTTTAATCCGCATCACCCTAATTCCTGGCAATCCGAGCGAGACAAAGCTAAGACATGAGATGGAAAGAGGACAGTGGTGATGCATTTGTCTCCCACTGTGACTGACAGATCATGACAATAGACAAAGCCCTGCCCCTCTCCCTGGCCACGTTAGGATGCGTTCAGCGAAACTCTGGATTAAATTTTCAAAAAGCAGACATCCAAACACTAATTTCACTAACCATGTATTATAAAATTATTATCATTGACACTAATTAATATTTTAGATAAAAACATTTTTTTACAGCTGATCTAGCAACACGATTAAAAACAAAAAGACAGCGCCCACACCGAAAAGAATTTCCCTAAAAATACCATAAAGTACGTAAAGTTTTGTTTTACAAATTAACGTAAGTAAACACTACCTTAGCAATAACTATACAAAAGTGAAGAATGTATAAAAAAAAATATGACAATTAAGCCGGTCTCCAGAGAAAAGGAAAATAAATAAATAAATCACGGCGCCACCACCCCCCCATGAAGTGGTGTGATAGTTAGCATATAAGCTAAAGTGGCTCCGGCTAAGAATAGTCTATGGAAATTGTAACTATTTCAGACATTTGGTACGCGATATAATGATGAGTGTGTCGGAAATTTAACTTTGACCAACGTCATCTATATACATCGGGTGGAATAACTCGCCCACTTCATACTCATAGATGTCGCTAATGATAGAAAGTAGAGCGCAAACTTGAGATAAGTGCTTTTGGTTAGCTAGCAAAACAAGCTAGCGAAGAATATTAACTTGAGGCTTTGATTGGATCTGCGCTAACCAGTTACCTCTGCTTACTCAAAAAGTACAGACCCAATATAAATGCCTCAAACTTAGTTTTATCACATACTCTGTACAAGCCGGGTTTTTTTTGCCGTTGACCGATATTTTCACTTGAATAAACAACCACTGAGCAGTTTTTCTCATATTAGAAATTAATGTCAGAACTTGGCTATTAAAAAGTTGGATCAAAGCTAGCCAAGCTTGTGATGGGTCAGCTAGCTCAAGATAGTCTTTCTCATGTACTTTGGCTTAAAACACAACTGTTGAATACTCACAAACTACATGTGCTATGAGATGCGCCATTTATTGGCTTCGCTATCAACGCTACTCTCAACTAGACAATCATATCAATACGCCCAAAAACGTATCTTCTTTCTTAGGTCAGTAAAGTAGCACGCTAAGCTAGTTAGCAATACTTTGAGCTAGCAGCCAAGACGGGTGCTCGGTGGAGACATCACCACAGCGAACTGGATTACAGGACATCCTGGAAAAAACAAAACTACACTGTAACGAAAGCCAGTGGCCACTTACCGTAAATATTGAGCAACCTCCAGTTCAGTTGTTACTCCAGGAATACAAACCTTTGAAAAAGTTTGGGTAATTCCAAGGAAAAAATATCAAGACTGAGTACTTGTTTTTCGGCAAGGGGCTTGTTGCGCCTCCGCCTACCTATGTGTTGCTAATGCTAAGCGAGCTAAAACCAGGACTACACGTATCTCCTCCTCTTTCAGAACATGGCGGGCAGAGTATGGAGGTGGGGGATAGCCGGGAAGGGTGTGACCAAGGCGGCTTGACTTGCCAGGGGCGCGGACATGGGCGGATTATGGAATAACGGGCCTCAGGGCATGAGATATGGGGTAACCCCCTCCCCATTTGTTATGATATTTCTTTTGTTTTCTGTTGGTTTGACCGGTTTTTGTGTCTCCAAATTTGTATTTTGCAAATACATTGTTTTATTTTAGATATATTTGTAGTAACTGTAATTTTACATCTCTTTATTGTTGATTTTTGCTTTATTTTGTGTCATTTTTCCGTTTTCATGCCTCACCATATTAATTTTATGTCTTATTTTAATTACATTTTATCTGTATGGTCAATTTAAATCCCTTAATGCAACTGTTGGTTTCATATTGTAATTATTTCTTTTCTTATTCCTTTCGAATTTGATTTACATGTTACATTTTGGTCACACCAAGGCATCCTTCAACTGAATGAAAGAAAAACCTCTAAAGTAAATCAGACAGGGATCAAATTTTCTTTGGGATAGTTTACTTTATTTGTAGAGGAAGCTCTCAGCCCCCAAAAAGTTCATTGCACAATCAAGTGCGTGTCATGATTTGTCAGTTCAAGGGATCGCCAGGGTTTGTATTGCAGGTGTGTCAGTGTAAACCACAAACTTTGCAGAGCAACATTCCACCCACCAGACTTTTCCTCTGTCTCGGTGTAACCGTCTAATCAGAGGGTTTTAAATAAAAGGAGGGACGTACTCCTCACACGTTTCCGACACACGTGCATCACACGCTTTTGTTTAGTCAAATCAGGTTTAGGAATAGACCTGAAAGTTTCTCAGATAAGTGTAAAGTGAGCTAATATTAGAGTGTGTTACCTGAAAATAGAAGAAATTGGCATAGTTTTGCATGTGTCCCAGCACAGATGGCAAAGTTGGCAACAGCCAAACTACATTATGTCCAATGTGACGCCTGCTGGCGGCTTTTTGGCTTTTCTTTTAATATGCTATAGTATCTCCTGAATGGCAGGGAGATTTTATTTTTGGCATTTCATCCTCTATCTTTATCTTGTTGAGGCTTTTCTCACAAGGTTGTTCAGGGAACAGGATAAGCCCAACAAAGTCTAAGCTTGGCCGATTTAGGTGTCTGTGTTTCTCTCTGAGAGAGTGAAGGAGAAAGACAAATGGACTTGGGATCCTAATATGAACAGGCTGTAGTTGCTTAATTAAACAAAAAGAATAAAAGAAAATGGCAGGCCAGGATTTAAAGGGAAAAAAATGTTGTGCGTCTAGCGCCTGTAAAGATGTTAACTTGGATTTTTCTGCTGCTTTCTTACTATATTAATAGGTCTCACTGTGCTTTGTGGGAATCTTAGCTGATGACTCATCTCAGCAGACATCCAACGACCACGTTGAGGCCATAATTCCTGATTATATGAACATATTCACTGGAGGATTATGTATCAGATCAGGTTTGGCATGTGAAGAAAACGTGACATCTGTGTGCTGTTAGATATGTGTATTTCTCCAGAGTACAACAGAAGTGAAAGAAAATGGATCTGACGTAGAAATTGTAACAAATACTATCTTTCTTTCCCTGCTGCATGCAATTAAAGAGCATCCTGAAGGTGAAGTTGGGAATCAGATTCATTGAACAATTGAATGTCAACGACAAATTTCACAGAAAAAACTGTGCTTTTGAAAAAAAAAAAAGATGTTTACCTGAGTGTAATCACATTTTCAGTGGATCAGCAAGTCTGGTCCAATATATTCAACCTAAAGTCTTTCAAGCAAATGATACTTTGAATTGGTCAGTGAATGCGTTAAAGGGGAGAGATGCCATGTAATAACATAATTTGGATGCAGATCCTACTTCAACCAATAGGCAAGGCAAGGCAAGGCAAGTTTATTTGTATAGCACATTTTCAGGTTCAAGACAATTCAAAGTGCTTTACAT
>JAOXYM010000022.1:8722152-8737526 GCA_028567055.1 Leptatherina wallacei
AGAAAGAGGATAATTTAGAAAGGAAGAACTAAAGGCATGCAGCGGTTTTTGCCGAATGGGAGGATGTGTGTGTGTGTGAGAGAGAGCGTTAGTGATCAAGCTGAGACAGATGTGGTCTGCATTATTACAGCAAACTGGTTCTCTGATGTCTGTGGATGTTAACTATTAGAATAGTCAATATGAGCGCTGATGTCCATACATTACACTTGTTTGCTTTCTCTTCCTTTTCTAAAAAAAAACTGCAGAAAGTTTTTTAAATTCATTGCAGTAGACAATGGTTTTAGTTCAAAAGACCAGAGTGTGATTTTCAAGGCGATGCATGACCTACAGTGGGAATGTATGAGTGCATCTCAGCGATATTACAGAGATGCAGCTCATTAGTAGCTTCTGTTTGTAAGTCTGATTGTCGTAACTTGTTTTTCTTTTTTTTTTCTCATTATTTGCCATAAAAGTTGATTGCACACTGCCTTGTTTTGTGCTGATACAGAGGTGGGACTGTATTTTGCAAACCAGAGCAAGAGTGTGAAGTGCGATGTTGTTGTCGATGTGTTGCCCCATAAATATTTGATTGGCTCTTGGCCAGATACACGGAAACGAAGATGCCACATGAATTTTTGGATTTGATTCTTTTCAACAGATGCTGCGTTAAGAATTCGGCTGCATTTTTCTAATCTGTTTGAACAGAGCTTTCTACTGTAACTTCCTATTGACAATTAAAATGAATAAAGGCATAGGCAGATTTTATTCCTTCTTACACTTTGATTTAATTGCATGTATTCTAGCTGGAGTTAGTTTTACAGGCCAAAGATTTTCTGAAAATTTGTCTTCCATGTTATGCCATACATGGGGTTGATGTTAAAGCTTTTCAGCTGCAGGGCCGGCCATCAAATTGCCATTTTATGTTACATGAAGTTATGAATTATGTCAATTACACTGATTTATACTGTGCTCAATATCAATGCAAGGCCTGTGCTAGAACGGTTTCAGCATAACGGCACTGATAAGAATTGAGACATAGAAATAGCTAAATATCCACATTGTGATCGCATCGCAATTGGATCTTAGTAAAATAAATATCTTATATAATGAGGTCAGTGTTTTGATTTCTATTTTATAGTTCATTACTTAAATTCTCCGGTCAGTTTGTCTCGTCCATTCGTCCGTCTTTGTCAGCTGTGTTGTTTGTTTCACATTTTGTAAACTTTTGTTAGAGCCTTTCCTTTATGCTTCTGCTTAACATAATCATGTAATAAAATGTAAATATAAGATGCCTACATTTTGAGTTTTTCAGAAATATGTTAATATCAAATGAGAATAGAGTTGTTCTCCATAGAGGAGATGTGGTGGTTTAAGTTAAAATCTTCTATTGTTGCAGTCTGAGCTGATGTGGCTTCCCTCCTTATTGCACAATGTCTGCATAACTCTGATGCATAACTCAGTGTTCTGAGTTTCTGAGCAGATGTGACTGAATGTACCTTCAGTTGTACATGTAAGAGAAGTCCATATTCAAACAAATAAATGTTGTTTAAACGTATTTCTTCTTAATTTAAGTCCTTCTGAGCGTTCAAACATAGGGAAGAACATTTCATACACAAATGTTGAACTGACTCTAGCTTTGTGAGTACGGAAGTTACATTTACAACCCATTATGCGTGTTCTTAGTTCAGCAGAACTATCATATTTGAGCGAAGCAATAAGCCATGCAAATGGAGTACACCAAGTCAATCAATCACAGCTCTTGCAGCTGCAGTCTGTGCTGCTTTGAAACTAGAAAAATTCCTATGACACTATAAGGCATAGGGTATGTGGTTACATAGGAGGCACAGCATAATAAAACAGACTCACAAATGTGGGTTTAGGTAACATAGAAAAAAGCCTTTTTTTTTCTTTGGGACAATAATAATAATCAATGTTTTTAACAAATCCTTGAGGTAAAAATTAATAATACAGTAACAATCATTAAATGAAAACAGTCATGGGATAACAAGCACATCCTTTTGGAATAACACATCCAAGTGGTAGAGATAACTCAGACAGGTTTATTTCCATAATTTATTTTATAAGAATCAATAAAGTCACTTGAAAATGTGTTCCACCTAATGGTAGAGCAGGCAGTTAAAGGGATAACCTTTTGAATTTTCAACATCATGTATGTTTTTAAGAAGCTTCATTATGTGATGAAACAGGAGTGACACATATATAGGAGATCAAAAGTTTGATGATGTAGACATCTAAAAATAAATCGGTCCTATTCCCCATCACAGTAAACATGCTCTTTGAGAGGTTTGTGACACATCTCACCAGAGCCTGCCCATACTGCCTGTCCCACTGAGTGGCTTTTCAAAAAACCCTGTGGTTAAAAAAGCCACTACCCACTGGTCACCCTGAATTAGACCCACTGCTCAAAAACCAAAATAGCAAAACCAAAAGGCCAAACCATAAGACCTCAAAGCGAGAGTCATCAAACCAATCAACAGCATCACGGTAGCTGCAATCTTTTCTTTTTTATATACTGAGTACGATGCAGGACTGGGCTGCCAAGCAGTTCATTCTGGCAGGAAATATATACGACGAACCGGCAATGGAGCAATTTAAAATGATACATTGTCTCACTCTTTTACCCCCTGAGAGTGACATGAATCATTCTACATTTCATTACTATGAATACCCCAAAGGGATAGTCCGTGTCTGGTCTACATTGTTTGCTTCGTCACCAAATATACAAACATCATACAACTACACAGCTGGTGTCAGTGAAAGAGCCCCACCAGGAGGGTGCAGCAGAGGGTGGCAGACAGCCCAGACAGCTGGGGAAAATGGGGTTGAGACAAATCATTCACGAAGTAATTCCAAATAAATCTGTTGCATAAATGTGAAAGCCAGTGAGGGTCTGAGTCTGAACCAAACAAGGAGATGGATGCATGGTGAAACCTTGGAAGGGGTGAGATGATACACAGTAGAATGAGATGTTAGATTGAAGTCAGATAATAGAGGAGAGAACGAGACCCACGGGCATAGCATTAGGAAAAAGAACAAAGAGCATATCTACTTGCAAAGATGGAAATATACATGAAAAAAAGGGAATGGATGAATATTGAACATAAAGTATCTCGCTTTTTCACTATTTCATAATATTTGGCGGTTTGACTGATGGTGAGAAGAGAGAAATGAGGGCACGCTGGGTTAAAAAACAAGGGTGGAGGTGTAGCTGAAGGCCATTCAGTCATCGGGGAGCTCTGTTTGAAGGAAAGAGGAATAGAAAAGGAATTTGTGGTAAAAAAAAAAAAAAAAAACAAGCTGATGGTCATTTTTAGGCTCAAAAAGGAAACCGTCAGACTGGAAACATCAAGAGTTTGGTGAGGTTACAACACAAATACTATACTGTGTTTATTTTAAGCAAAAAGGTGTACGCTACCAGTGTTATTCTCTGATAAGATGACATTTTAGCAGTCATTAACATAATCCTAACACACACCTCCACTCTGTGATGCGTTTAGAAATATGGGGGTGTTGTACTGATTTCTGCTGCATATTGGATGCAGTTATATAACCATATAATCACTGGGAGATGTCCAGATTTATATATAAGATATTTATATATAAGATAAGCTTGCAAGTTACTTAGCAACCACCAAAGAGCAAGACAGAGAAGCAGGTGAATGCCAATGACCACTGGCCAAACTCTATCAATTATAGGAACAAGGCATGTGCTCCAACACTGTGGCTATTTTTATCTATGTCACTGGCTTTAAATTTTTATCATCAAGCCAAAAATCCCACTGCACTCCCAGAAAACCTCTGTTCATCGATATATTACATGAAATGTTACAAAATGCCCGGTATGACTGGATTCTCGCAAATAAAGCACACAGTTCATTTTCTAAATGCATTGCTTGGAGCAATGTGATTTATAGAAAGCCTGACAAATCTACAAAGATTTGTTTGACATGATCTGCTTTGCACAGATTCCCCAAGAGCAGCCCATGTAAATGTCATTGTCTGCGCTCATAACTTTGCATTGGTAATTCCAGCCATGCTCCAAATACGACACACCTCCATAAATATCCAGAAATATAACTCTTGTTTAAGTGTTATTGTCTTTTTTTCCATTGTTTTTGTTGCTCTCTGTTTTATTATTTTTTTATTCTGGACTGTTTTAAGCCTGATAGATTCAAAGATAAAATAATGAAATTAAGCATGAAATAAGGTCACTACAGTTTTTTTGTTTAGTTTTTTAGTTTTTTGAGGGGAAAAATGAACAAGCCTGCAATGAATGCATGCCAGCTCCAACAGCTGACAGCTGTGTAGCTAGAGGGAAGGCTTTGTGGACTAAAGGCCAAGAGTGTTGGTATCAACCCAAAGCTGGAGTGAATGCATTGTATGCCAAAAACAACTTGTGATGGGAAGACACTTGGTTCTGTACAAATGTGACACTCTCAACTTGTGCTAGTGACACACAAAAAGATGAGCTGACGTAACACATCAGGGATTATATGAACTATGTTCTAGCTTAGCATTTATGCATCTTTGGACTTTGGAGAAAACAGTGTGGCTGTTATGTGCTAAATCTCACACACTTCTAATACACACACTCTCAGGCAGAAAAACAAAATCTGTAGAGCAACAGCTCCTGACTCTTCAGGAGGTCATCTCCTCCACATACTGTGCCTGTTATCTCTCTGTTCAAGTGATAAACACTTATAATTTCTTTGTTTCTGTATTTTGCAGCTATGGGGATCATGTGCAGCACTTTAAGGTCCTGCAGGATCGCTGTGGTCAGTACTACGTGTGGGATGAGCTTTTCTCATCTTTGAACGAACTGGTGGAGTTCTACCATAACAACAGTATCGCTAAGGAGAGGTCGGTCTATCTGAGGGACCCAGAACAATTTGCCAGGGTGAGTTTACATGACTTTTTTTTATGTTTGTGCAGTCTTTTGTTAAAATTAGCTACACTTTTACTGTTCTTCTAGGTATTAAGAAGGTAAGTAGCAGCCATGTGCTGCTAATCAAATTCACTTGATTAATTAAATATTAGCAGTGTGAGCACCTCTATATAAAAAGTGGAGTTTGGGCAGTTTGCTGGTCTGCAGCATTAACATAATGCCATGGAGGAAATACATCAGCCGTCCATCAATCTGGGAAAGCTTATGAGGCCACACATAATGGAAACAATGAGATAGAAATAACAGAAAAAAATAAAAGCAAGAGCAATATTTCAGATTCTACAGACCGCAGCACATGACAGCACAACTTTTACCTGCAAAAGTTGCATCTTAACAAATCACAAGACTTCAGGAACAATGGCGATGTTTGGCTATAATACCCATGATGGCATGTCAGCACAAACACCACATACAAGCTGAGTATGGTGGTGGAGAGGTGAAGGTTTCAGCTTGTTTTGCCGCCACACGACTTGGACACCTTTCAGTCACTGAGTCAATCTTGAACTTGTCTGCATAGTGTCAAAAGTGAGGCCATCTGTCAGACAGCTAAAGCCTGACTGGAATTGGGTCAATAAACAGGTCAATGATCCAAAACTAACCAACAATCTACATCATCTACAGCATCTACATGAGAATTGCCGAAAAAGAATCCCAACATTGCAGTGACCCAGTCAAAATCCAAACCTCAACCTGATTAAAATGGTGTGTGGTGGTGGCACCATTAAAGAGCTGTGCATACACAAATGCCCGCAAACCACAATGACCAAAAGCAACAGTGTAGTGATAAGAGGGCCAAAATATTCTCCACAACAATGTCAGAGACTGAATAGGTCATATAGAAAATGAATATTTCCAAGTTATTGCTGTTAGGTGTTCCTACACACTACAGGCATGGGTTATATTTAGTATTTTACACACTTCTCTGCATTTTGGTTCAGTTTTTGTGAAAAGACAATGACAGTCTCATGTGTTGTTCATCTGAGGAATTATTTGAATAATTCTAAGAACTGATAAGGATCAGATTTATTTTTTCATTTTTGCATGTCCTGATAAATAAAACATTAGAATTAAAAGGTATCCTACTTTCCCACTCTCTTTTTCACATGGCTGTATATAGAATTTTTTTTTGGCAATGCCACAACAAATTTCCTCATCAAACCACCAAAAAACACATCTGTTCTTTCTATCAACTGTCTTTGTTTGGCTCTTCTTCTCTTGCACTGCCACATAATTTAAGTATCAGGTGAGACTGAGGAACACAGTGAGCTAATTGGTTGTTATCAAATCAGTGCGTCGAGACAAACTTAACACGCTTCTCCAGTGTTCATTTTTCATTTTGCTTTGACTGCAATGGAGCTGACAGATCCATATGCTGAGTAAAACTCCTGCAGCGGCAGAATTTGATGCAAAGGTGCAGCTCTTAATGGAAGATTACAGGGCTGCTGCTACATCGGAGCAGAAAAATGTGTAATCCTAGCCACCAGGCCAGAAGGGTTTAGCACAGCAGCTCCAAGGAAAAAAGATTTTAAAGGCAACTATTGGCATCAGTCATCATTCAGTTGCTAAATATATTTAGTTGATATTACTCAACAAAGTCATCTATAAAAAAAAAAATAGGTGTACTCTTTGATGAAATGGCAGGCAGCTCTCATAATGGTGTCACCGTGGGAAAAGCTGTTGCTTTTACTGGTATTAGAGACAAGATCACACTGCATGACAAGTGCTCCTGGGAGTGGCAGACGAACTACACCCGCAGGGTTACACAGTCACTATGGAGGGTTTGATCCAGAGCGATGCTGACATGAGAACATGCTGGTATCGCTGTAAAACCAGCTGTGTGCTAATATTTATCACATCATTTTCACTCCTGTGGCTCAGCACCTGAAATTAAATCTCCATTCATTAGTGAAGCGACCGTGCCGAACTGATCACAGAGCAGCAACAATACGGATTCAGCTGTCACACGGATGGATCACTGCATGTGATTTGTGCCCCCACCGAGGGACTTGAATGTCTCTGTCGGAATCTTTATTTGTCTAATAATTTCATTGATCTTCTCATAAAAATGACATTCCAATTAGAGAGCATGAAGATGAAGGAAAAGCTGCCACATCTCTGTGGGCATATTTTGGCTGCTGAGTGCAACATTTAGCTCAAAACACGAATGTACCAAAAGTATACAGATCCAGTAGCCTGGCTGAAGTCCAGTTATTCAACATAAGTAATACATATATAAAGAGATATCACATGAATATAGGCTGTGAAAGCAAGGTGCATACCTACAAGATCAGAAAGTGTGAAAAAGGTAACAAACTTATTTTATGACAAAAGCATGAATTTAATTCAGATAATACGGAAGCAGTGAAGGTAGAGTTCCCTCTGATGATTTGCTTTGAACTGAAGTCTAACGTTAATACACTATTCACTGATGTTAGCTGATGCACTAACAAGCAGACAGAACTTTCCATAGTAAAGTTTAACATGTTGAAAAAGGTGACATTGGAGAAACGGATCAGTATATTTTACTTTTGACAGATAAGGAGACTTGCATAAAAACAACCGATGATGTCAATAAACGAAATATCCCTGGCAAAAAGTGGCACGGGGGGAAAAACAATGCTGACATCGTGATTGGCCATTAATGACGAGGCTGTCGTCAAAGATGTTTTATGGGAAGACGATAGGGTCCCCTGTTTTTTCTGAAAATCACGTCTCTGAGGGAGAGCTCTTATGACACACAAAAGCAAAGAAGTAAACCCCTACACACTGAAATGAAAAACTGTTCGGATCTTTACAATTCATGTGAAGTTTGTAGGTAGGACTATGAAAGCGGATAGATTTTGAGACATGAAGCATCACTGACAGCATGTCAGGAGCTATGGTTGCATGTCAACAACTGAGTGGAGAGCAAAAGACTCGGAACACATACAATTTCAAAGTATGACAATTTCTTCTTTTGGTTGTTGTTGTTTTAAATACATCTGGATTCAAACAATGAATTCAAACTGATAATAGATCGTTTGATTCCATTGTCAGGTCCGACACACTTAAGCACACCAAGCAGCTCTTGGCCCAGATATTCTTTCAACTTAAGTGTCAGCAAAGAAACTCTACATTTAGTTTTTTGTTTTAAATGACTTTTTCAAGACCCATTGCTGTATTGACAGTGGAATGGCCACATATTCACATGATGTGGACGAAGGCAGCAGCTTAACCTTGATGTATCCAGAAAGATTTTTTCATGAAACTTTTAACGGAATAATTCATTTGGTGTCATTCCCACGTGGAATGGCATAACAACATGAGTAACAGCAACCTACATGCAATTGTCAAATCCAATTAATTTTTTAAAATTCACCTCATAATGACTTGTAATGCATGTTCCACATGGACCCACTCATACTGAGATGAGCACATTACTGTGTTCCCTACATGTGGAGGACTAACAGGATGTGACAGAGTTCATTAAGGTCATGCAAGTCTTTAGATATAGAGCTCATCATCTGTGCTCACTGGCTCATTACTCATGTGAAAAAAAGAAAATAAAACATCCCCACAGCAATATAGATGCAGTGTTAATATAAGTTTGATTATGAAAGATGCTCAATTTAAATCTCTTACATATCTGTTACGTGACAGACTAAATAAAAATGCACTACAAAGTTCTCATCACAAGCAAATGCAGAAGTTAAAAACATACTTGAAAGCAGGTCTAAAAAGCAAAGTAGAGTTGCCTTGCAGAAAACATGCCGGACCCGATAATGTTTCAAGTGCTTTTTAGTGTTATGATTTGCTTTGACTTTAATGGGCTTAGAAGGTTTTTAACAACCTCATTAAGAGGGCATCGTCCCAAAGAAACTCCAAAACAGACCGGTTCTGCATTAATCCAGGTGCTTCGTCCGTAATGCCTCCATCTGTTTTTAAGGCAGCCCTGCAGATAGGAGCTGTTTTTGGCTGCTGCTTTGACTACAGCTAGTTTCTTTTTACTTTAAAATGTCATTTTACTCTAAAAATGGGCTCTTTGCCACTCTGTGGGCTGTAGCTTGGGGATTGGTGGTAGCTGTTTTGAAGAGCATTGATTTTTTTGTGTCCAACAAGTCAGTGCTATGAGACAGGAAATAATAAATCTTAGCAAGTACATTCAGCTCAGAGTCAAATAGATTCAGTAGTGATAAAAAATTTATTAATTGAGCTGAATACAGAAGCTGGTCTGGATCTTATTTTCATTTAAAGATGATCCACATTTATTGATCTTTGTGATGAGTGAGATTTACTTCAATAAGTCTTGGCCCTCTAACGGAGGGGAGCACTTTCCCCCATCTTATGGGACTGTAATAGACTATAATGTTCCATTAAATAAAGCTGGGCTTGAGCTTCCAATCAACTTTTTAAAATCCTGATTTCATAGCTGTGAAGAGTTATGGACATAAAATGGTAGATGAGTTTTGAACTGTATTTCTTTCATTCACGTAGAGTTTGCAGAGCAGCGTTAGTGATCTATTCCACATGGTGGAGCAAAAAACTTTCAGATGACAGTTCAGATTTTAAAACAGAGGCTTTTGTTTCATACAGCAGATCCTTGTAAATTTAGTTTTCAGCCATTTGTTAGCATCCTGCATCACTGCTAGCCAGTGATGCATGCTTCAAATCACTGGGGAAGTGGTGTACTCAGTTGTTGGGAAGAACTGCATCTGGAGCAGGTGAAAGGAATGAATTTAGCTGGAGGGTGTTGTGATGGTGGTTAAACGTGCAAAAACGAGAGCTGTCACATGGGACGCTAAGAAACTGTATGACCTAAATACTTTGGCACTTACATTCTAGTCAATGGGAGCTAATACTTGGAAACTACTTTGTAGATCACATTTTTATAAGCACTTTGGTTTCTTGGGAATTTTGAAAACCTGGGCTCAAAGAAATGTGTGAACTCAACCCTTTTTAGATATCGCCAATATGTCCTGTGTTGACGTAGAGTGTCATATGGATGTCCATGAGGTGAAGGACACAGATTTTATTGAGATTTTACAGATATTCTGAATTTGGAGCAGAAAGTGATAAAGAACAGCTGCAACCAGAAGACTGAGGTTTGACACTCATAAGAGATTTGCTATTCCCTTACCGCTTCCTTGGGTTTAAATTTAACTTCCTACTGATGCTTTTGTAAACGCTAAAGATATAACCACAGATTCAAAAAAATCGAAATGCTCTCGAGTCCCCTGCCCTCCGAACTGAAGTAACTTCAGACTTCTAAAATGCCACATTTCTGTATACCCGATGTGGTCTACATTCATCACCAGGTGGAGAAGGCCAAACAGACTTTACTTTCTTAGTAATTCAATGCAGATACACCTACCCCGACAACTGCTGGTGAACTTCTATCATGTCACCATTGACAACCTGTTTACCTACTGCTGCACAGTATGGTATGGCAGCTGCACTGAATTGAAGCAGGTGGTGAAGGCTCCTCAGCATGTAATTGGGTGCAAGCAACCACCCTTAGAGGACATCTATGCTGGACAACTACAAAAGAAAGCCAGCAGCATTATATAAGACCCACTACCTGTTCTCCTTCTTCGCTTCAGGGAAAGATAAAGCCATAATTTCAGAAGCAACAGATATAAAAAGAAATGTACTTGTCTTTTTGAAAATATGCCTTTTAGTGTGTGTTTTATGTTAACTACTTCATGAGGAACAACTAAATACATTCTGCTGTAGGCTTTTTTTCCCCACAAATAGCTATTTATAGCTAGGTGTTTGAAGCTGCTAGCTAGCATGGTCCGAATTATCTAATATAGCTAGCTGAGATTAGAACAGTAATAATTAGATAATTGAAACCCAGCTATCTAGTTAGGAACAGCTATGTAGATAAATTGCTACATGGCTATCGAGCTAGCTCAGGAGCTTGTGGCAGAACCCGCTGCTCACTGAGAAGAAGTAACAATATGTGTTTTCAGGGCAGTCTCCAAAAGTCTCCATTAACAGCAGGAAAAAGTCATTAGATTTGTCGCTATTCACTTTTTGGAGAAAAAAAAAGTCACTGCAGGGGTCTGAAAACTCGCTAAATATAGCAACAAAGTCACCTTGGCACACTGTAGCTAACTATCTGTCTAGATAGCTGTAGTTAGCGGGATTTCAAAGACTGAATTATCAGGGCTCTAATCTCAGGGCATCAGTTTTTTTTTTTTTTTTTAAGAAAATAGTCTTGAGAATCATCATACACATGAAATAAATATTTTTTTTAACATAAAACCATAATAAAACAAGTAAATGCCAAGTTGCCGTTTTCATTGCTCTAAATTTTCTATATTAACTCTGAAATATTAATGGCATGTCATCAGCTACTATGACAAACCATTTTTTCTTATGTCACACAAGCATCCATGTAATGACTAAGGAATTTAGCCACTCAGCTGGATGAGGGGAGTGATCGGTTTATAATGCGTTTCAAAATCAGTCCAAAAGCCACTGTCCATCTTAGGTGAAGTTCCTGTTTATTTTCAATTATCTGATAGGATATGCTCTGATGACAGGTCACATTTCTGATCAAAATAATGGTGCAAATAAGTAAAAAGTGAATGATGTAAAAAATTGTGTCGGTTCACATCATGTAGGGGTCATTTGAAATCCTTTTCCACACTATTAATGTTTCTGTTTGGTTTATGTGTATGGGTCATTTTCACAAACAGGCTAAATCTGTCATAACTGATTAAAAACTAATTCCTCTTTAGCTCATTACATGGCTTGAGATGGCTTCTTATCTCCACATGGCAGAATGGGAAATAATTCTTGCCGTTTTTATTAATTCCCCTAAAACAGCACCAACACCCCAGTGTCTTTGTGCCACTAAGCTGTCTGCCCATACAAAAGCCCTGCCTTTTTTCCAAGTACAAATAAAAGTAGCATGAAAGCCTTTTTTTTTTTAAGAAATTGAAATGTCATGTCTACGAATGCACACAGACTGATTTAGTAGATTGATTGCCCCAGTGTGAGTGCTGTTAATGCTGGAAACTCCCAAAATGGATGGTACCTATGTCTTCTTCCAAACCGTTGCTCCCCACAGACTGACAGAGAAAAATTAATGGGCTCTTCCCGTGCCATTACATACAGTACATGTGCATTTACACACAAGAATGTGCATCCATATTCACACACACCCATCTCTTATGGTGCATGTGTGCAAGTCACCCGAAGTAGAAGTCCAGACTACAGTAGATCAGGATGCAATAAGGTGCGAGACTATGTGGATTTTATGGATTTGCAAGTCTGAGTCTGTGTCTATAGAACCTAATCCTGCTGTCTGATTCATGTGTATACTTGCTTGTATCCCTACCTCTGTATAGAGTCCATAATGATAAAGACCATAATTGCACCATAAATACCTTCACACATTCACATGACAAAAACAATATTGGTATTCCTTGTAGTATCTCAATTTGCTTGCAGCTCATTCCACATCCACTTTCCTCTGTGGGTGTGCAGCTGACAGCTGAGGTTGGTTTAGTTCAAGATGCTTTCCTTAAAATAGCCACTTTTATTCTGCTGCTCTTATACTGCTTTCACTTTGCCAGTCAACACAGATCAGACAAGGTCGGCTATCAAGGGAGGAGAAAAGCACTACTTATGCACTACTAAAAGACATATACAGCAAGACAGAGAACGCATGGATCTGAGGAATTGAAGGCAATTCATGTCATAGCAGGAAACATTACTGCTGTTTGCTGTCATTTTTGTATAGGAATGTGTGGATCACTGTTCAATCTTATCTGGTCATCACGCTTATCATTGTACATTTGAAACGCTTCTCTAAGTCTCTTGCAGCTTGAGTTGAGTACAAGAGGAAAACAATTTATCACTCATTAAGTTCAAGTACCAGCTGCAGCTTTAAGTTGAATCTATTCTTCCTTTTAATTGTGCTGTTTTGGTCTTTAATGGGTGCCTGGCTTACCAACATTTATTTTTATCAATTTTGAACAGCTTCTAGCTTGGGATTGAATTACACAGTGGCATTGCCATTTGGTTAAAATTTGACCGAATCTCACAAATAAATCAAAACTAATAATAGAGAAACAAACCCATGTACATCTTTGCAGCCATATTATAATATGATTTAAGCCAGCATATGACCAGTAAAGCAGAACACAGGAAGCATGCACATGAACATGCAAAACAGACTAATCTAGCTTTCTTACAACATTTTTTAATTAAGTCTATGATGGAGCCAGTTTCCTACATGAGTAAGTTTAAAAAACAGTCCCATCAATTAAAGGTGTTAGATGTACATTTTTGTACAGATAAGCTAAATGTTACCAGCCAATGTTAATATTGTGTTGACTTGCTACACTGAGCTTTAATGATAATTGAAAATTTTAGTTTAAAAATTCATATTCAGTTTGGTTGCAATCTGCAGCTCTGCCTCTAGATGGCACTAAATATCACACATCTTTCCTGCGAATATTACCTCTTGTACACACAAATATCCTTAACAGTGCTTTTTTCTTTTTAACCTGCTGTTCATTGACTCGGGAACAGGATTAAGTGGTATTCCTACTGTCAGTATATTCCACTGTACTATGAGTCTATTTTAAAGTGCTGTTCCCTTTTCAGTTTCATTGTTTTCACATGAGCTTTTTCAAAAATTATGAGGTCAGTTTTCCAATAACTCTTGTTTTCCTTCATCTTCTCCCTTATTTCTTTCCCCCTCTTCTCCAGCGCCCCCATCATGCCCATGCGCTCTTCGACTTCACCCCCCACCACCCCTCCCAGCTGCGCTTCCTGCGTGGTGATGTCATCGAACTCATTGACTGCTCCGATTCTGTACGCTGGAGGGGTCGTTGCCATGGACGTGTGGGCTACTTCCCCCCAGAATACGTCCAGTCCATTTACCACGGCCAATGACCTGACATGTGAAGCAACCAAACAGCCATTCCTGCAGGTTCATCAAAGAGCTGTCCTAACCCCACCTACCCTCCAAAAAAAAGAAAAAAGAAAGAAAACCAAACACTGCTCCCCTGATCTGCACTTGCTCTCTAACGTTTGGAGCAAGACGAGTGATCGAGCCACTCCAGGGGGGCTCCTCCCATCCCCCTGTGATGTCACCCATCAAACAGAAGCCTTGCAGGCTCATCAGTCTCTTCCACCTGATCCTTTCAGCTTCACTTCTTTTTAAAAATGACAAATTCAGACATGGACCTACACTGTGGAAGACTCACAAATACAGTCATAAATAAACATCCACACACATACTTCAAGGCATAATCATTTATAACAGCTTATCAGCTTTGGTGCAGGCGAACTAGAAGTAAACAAAAACACGTGCACACACAAACACTAACCTGTGTGTGACTTTTGGGTGCTTCTGACAGAAGGGCAAGGAAGGGCAAAGTTTTCCCCTCTGCAGATTTGCTCTGGTATTTTCCACGAGGAAATCCAGTGAGCTGAGAGGAAACAACCAGGAAGTCATTGTGTTGTGAATATTTAGGCCAAACATCGAGGATACTGACAAGGCAGATCGCTGTCATTGAGCTGGTGTGTGTATGTGAACATGAGTGTGGGTGAACAGGTTTGTAAAATGTAAGTCTGAACATGTATATATCTACAAACTTTACATACAAATGTATATGTTATACCGGGAGAGTGAATGAAAGTTTGCAAGATTTTAGATACTGTATGTTGCTTGTGTGTATGTGTGTGTGTGTGTTTGTAAAGTGGATTAAAGGATGTTGCTTTATTTCAGTGATCGATGAATTAAAAACTGATCAGATGGCGCTTTATTTAAAAAGAAAGACACTGCTCAAAATGTGATACCCTAAACTCAGTGTGTAGATCATTTGTTTCTTTCTATGTATTTATTCTTATTCATGTGTAATCTTAAAATACATATATTGCAAATAAAATAAATCACTGTAGAAAGATTTTGCTTCTGTTGCCACAAATGCTAAAGAAAACCATATTTTATGTGAGGTTACAGTAAGAACTTGGACTGGTCTTCCATTACCTGTAATGACAAATCATTTAAATAAAGTAATACATTTACCTCTTTCAAACTTTTTTGGGGCATTCTTGCAATTCGAATGAAACACACAAGTCATCATCACACAAGTTTAAAATTACCAATAAATACAACACACAACAACTTGCTGGGCAACTGATTTGGCTTTAACAGACCAAATTGACATGAGGTACCAATAAGGACCCCAGCAGGGTCCTCACATTGCCAGCATCTCGATGGCACTTGAACAAACAGAGACAACGTCCAACTGGTGTCCAGGGTATTTAATCCACACAAAAAGTTCTAACTTGCAAATGCAGAAGTAGTATGTAAGTATGTTATACAATAAAAGAGACTGTGTTGATTTGAAAAGAAAAGAAAAGAAAAGAAAAGAAAAGAAAAGAAAAGAAAAGAAAAGAAAAGAAAAGAAAAGAAAAGAAAAGA
>JAOXYM010000022.1:8737588-8752429 GCA_028567055.1 Leptatherina wallacei
GAAAAGAAAAGAAAAGAAAAGAAAAGAAAAGAAAAGAAAAGAAAAGAAAAGAAAAGAAAAGAAAAGAAAAGAAAAATGATAATAATAAAAAAAGAGGTCCCAATAGTACTTGCTTTATGATTTATAGTCATGTCATACAGTGCTGGTCTAACTTGAATCATCGTTATCAGCCAGTCTTAAGCTTTCTGTCATCATTGCCACCTCCCTTCCTGTGCATCCATTCACAATACTGAACAGCCAATCAGAGTGAGTTCTTTGACAGAAAGGCCTTACCCTGGTTCAACATGTTGACTCGGCTGAAATACACGCTGACAGAATCTGACAGAGCCAAAGATGCTTTACACACCAAAAAGACAAAAGAGACACATGCTTATTGGTTGTTGGCTTGGTGTATAAAGCCACTAAGTTTTTCTGAGCTCAACAATTTGCAGTTGTTTTTGTCTCTCAGGAGACTTAGTTTTCAGTTCTGCATGACTTCTTTTCTTTTTTTGTTTGATTTGATTAAGAAGATAAAAAAGGAGAGAATCCATGAGGCCATTTTTTTGAAAGGTGATGAAGAGGTGGCACATTTTTCTGAATAAGAACAATAAACATTTTTTTTTAAAATGGACACAGCCAACCTGATGTCCTCAGTTGGTTTCTTTTTAAAGAGCATTGTCATCATTGTGCCACTTTAAAAATCAAATTTGCTTCATTTGTTTAGACTCAATTGCAATTTTCTTCCTAAAACAAACCAATTACATTTTTGTACCAATGGCTTCAGCTATGATTGCTTGAATCTAGCCAAATTTGAAGCACCTCAAAGGTACAGTATGTAAGAATTACTGACATCGAGTGGTAATGGTGGGCATAGAAATTACTTCAAATGCCAAGCACAGTTGTGGATGTACAGTGCCCATCAGTGACCAAAATTCTTCCACACATAAACATGTTTTCATCTGGGAGCGGATCCAGTGGTCTCACTCCCATCTATTTTTTGTTGTAAACATAATATCAGGTAAAAGGTTACATGTCAACGATGCCACCAAAGCATGCTCAGACGTTTGAGTGCTGTTGCGTGAGGAATGTTTCTCTCGTTTGAACATAATGTAACAGGAAGCAGGACTATAGCCCAAGGGACTGAATCATTCCTGTTCTGTTCCCTTTCTGACTGTCTGCTCTTTTGTTTTTAATGAACCACTCTTTCTTTCCTGCCGACAGAGTAACCTTTGGCTCTCCAAGACAATTAGTCAATAAACTGATGGCATCCACTTGGGGAGAAGAACAAGTGTTAAAGTACAAATAATGCAGCTGTGGTCTTCGCCTGATACTTTTAGAA
Source organism: Leptatherina wallacei (assembly GCA_028567055.1). Classification (NCBI taxonomy): domain Eukaryota; kingdom Metazoa; phylum Chordata; class Actinopteri; order Atheriniformes; family Atherinidae; genus Leptatherina; species Leptatherina wallacei. The sequence continues at coordinate 8,738,907 of JAOXYM010000022.1, forward strand.
ATGTCGAGACAGTTTTAAGTGTCTGTGTGGTGTGACATATTTGTGTCATGCACTAAAAGTGAGACACCATAAGAACATTAAAACTACACGGTCACAAAGCAAAAAGCACAAAGTGAAGACAAAAAGAGGCAAAAAGACTGACAAGCAGGAAGAAAACTGAGGTGTAGACAGCAGCTAAATGAGACAAGGCCGAGCACAGCAAAAACAAATAAACAAGGTACAGCAATTAAATGAAAGCAGGAAGAACCGATATGAAAGCTGTGATATGAGAGGTAAATGGAAGAAAACAGCTGAACCAGTTTGAGTGAGTAAACTGGCCTCTGGCTGGTTAGGCCCTCTCAGGGAAGCAGAGAAAAAATCAGCTGAACACTCTCAAATTACTCAAATTAGTGAGTGAAAGGTAAGATTGAGAGTTGATAAGTCTCTAACATATTTTGTCATTTAAATAACTAAACGTGTTATGAGCAGAGCCAGCCAGCCAGAGCACAAGCTGGAAATGAACACTCCTTTAGTACCTTTAGTTGCTTTCGTAGCATGAGGCCTGAGGTGACAGCAGATGCTCTGCATCACCAGTTTATGTCCAGGCAGTGTGTGTTACCGATTGCTAACCATGTTATAGGACTATTTCCCACCCCCATAAAGGTGGCCAGCTGACAAATCTCAAGCCCATTTCAGAATTTTTATCCAGTGACCCTGCATAATGATTATGTCAAGACATCATCTCGTGGAAATGAGAAGACTGTCTAAGCCAGTGCTTCTCAACGGGGGCATTCAGAGACTGTCAGGGGGAGCCGGAAGCATCATTCTTAAAAGGGGGGCATTGAGGTGTTTTTGGGGGGCGTTGGCAATCTATTGTTTATTTTGATGACTGACACTTATATTGACCAATCAGTGTGAGAAGAAAAAAGAGCTGGTTTAGAAATTTGCCTTAGAAACACCAATGATCCAGAAGGAAGTGAAGTATATTGTATAAAACATGGCTTGCTCAAACCTAAAACACCCTTTGTGGGGCCGTTTTTAGCTCACCTGGTAAAGCAAGTGTCTTTTATACAAAATTGGCTACTGTTCCTCATCTCAGCCGGCCCTGGATTCATTTCTGGCTTGTAGCTGAATGTCTCCCCCTGGTCTTAAAAGGCTACCAGACCCCCCAAATCTTTTTTTTTAAAGTACCACAATTATTACAGTCACAATCTGCACAGGAGGAGGCAGGACTAGGTAAATTGTAAACAATTAACAAGGGGGGGGGACATGGATATTAAATAGGGGGGAACTGGCACAAAAAAGGTTGAGAAGCACTGGTCTAAGCAGTCTCTAAAATTACTTCTCAGCAGGTGAAACTTGGTCAAACACTCGGAAACAGGTTATAGACGTGTAAGCACTTCATATTGGATGATGTATAAAATGTGAAAATGCCAGAAAGATGAACTCAAGCTATCTGAAAAGCTTTGGCGGAACCACTTAAAGACAAAAACTTTGACTTTTAAAGACGCTTTAAAGCAACCTTAAAACTGCGCAGCTCTGACCAGTTTTTATGCCACACTGACCTTCTTTATGTAAATTCCTGGAGCCGTTGTCGCCCTGCAGCATCCTGAGGCGGAGAAACCGAACTTCACGCCTTTTGTTCCAACCCTGGGCATCACGTGACAGCTGTGTTTTGCTTTAGGGCACTGCTTCACGTGCCAGCAACACACTGTTTTGAACATACACTATGGCTGATTCAGCAAAGAAACCCAAGAGGACATCAGCAGAGGAAGCTGGAGTAACTTTAGTAGTTTTGGCCCCGGCCAACTTGAGTGAATTCAGTTAAAGAAATATTCTAAAATATATGCACACTTAAAGAGGTTCAAACTTTCCCTTAAATTGTCAAATAAATATTACCACATCAATAACTGTAAAAAAAAAATATTTGTATTTGATTTAAATGAAAACCCAAACTTCGAATTTTAGGCTCTTATTGTGTTGCACTTGCACCTAAAACACATTTGCATTCATGTTATGTGCAAGGCTCACTGAGGAGTACCTCAGAGTGAGGTGCAGAGCTGCAGTAACACCCATTTCAACTGCAAAGCTCTTGTTTTGTTGCCCCACTTACATGATCCAATTGTGGAAATGATAAAATCAGGCAAACTATCCACTGATCACCTGAAGTTCAGATAAAGTTATTTAAATATAAAAGAAACCCAGAGAATGTGCGTTGGACTATAATGCCGTTCTAGTAAGGAGTTGTTTCTTCTTTTTCTTTTGCACTTAAGTGTTACGTAAATGTTCATGATCATTTTGGCATTCAGCTGGACTTTTTATTTGACACCAGTGTGTGTCTTCAGTTGCTGCAGATAAACAAATGACACTGCGGTTTTGAAAAATCAAACTTGTGGTTAGTTAAAAGAATAGAAAAAATGAAGGTAGGCAAGAGTACATTCAGTCTGTTACCTCCAGGTCTCTGGTTTTTCATAACTTTGCTTTCCAAAAGAACCAAGAGTTATTATGTGATTAATTTTGACCTTTTTACACTTATGGGTATTTCCCTTTCTGAAAGCTGCATATGCTACTGGGTTTCAAGACTGTACCTGACAGAACAAGAAAAACAGCACAGTTATAATATGCTATGACATGATCTGACACGTGACATCTCTTAACTACTTGAAGTTGACGACTAATGATTTAGTGAGACTTAGAAAAAGGGAGGGATGGCCTTCATCCATCAATCCATGTCTATCAGCTGTCGAGATAAGCTCCTGCTTAGAAAGTCATAAAGGTCACATGTGGATGTGGGTGTGTTTTACCTGTCAGAAATCACACCTGTCAGGCGATGCAACCAGCTGCATGCCACTCACTTACTTTCTCTGCCTTGCCGGGTCAGTTCCACATTCAGTAAAGAGGAATGGCTGAGTGTTGACGCGTTATGGCCCGGCTTAAAAGACAAGTCTGGCAGAAGAAGCAGAAGAAGGGGGCAACATTTGATACCGTGCACCAAATCCTGTGTTTTTTTTAAACACAGGAATTTTTTAACCGCAGTCTGGGAGTTACAGTAGGTTTGTACAGCTTTATGCACAAAAAGTCTGGAGAAAAACGTCTCATGAAACTTAGTGGGTTTTGACCATTTTGTAGTTGTTGTTTTTTTGTTAAATATTTTGCAGTTGAGGTATGGCTCTATCACAGATACAGTGCTTAGACGATAACCATGTGAACCCGCGGACGCACGAGTCCAAACCTGATTTCTTTTACTGTGAAGACCAGCGGCTCGCGCTTGAGGCTTTGCTACAGGATGGTCGCGAGGCGTTCGTTAAGTACCTGGAGTCCCGCAGACTACGGGGTTTCCTCTCGGACCCGGAGCTGGAGTCTCTCTCCGGTGCGGTTGAACCTTTTGACCCGGACTCGGAGCTTTTCTTGGGGACAGTCGAAGACGACCAGACGCTGCTTTCGCTGCATTACTGGCCGGAGCTGTCAGACACATCCGTCCCGCAACTGGACCTCGGCTGGCCTGACAGCGATTCATACCGGGGGGTGACACGCACCTCAGTGTACACCCAGCCACCGCTGGACGGTCAGGCCCACATAAAAGAGGTGGTCAGAAAAATGATTGTGCAGGCGCAAAAGGTAGGTGCACCATTTATATATACATACGTCATGAGTATTTGTTTACTTGTTTGAATAATAAGCTATCATTAGCTTAATTTAATTACAGCGTGACTACTTATTTAGCTGTCATTACCTGTGTATAAACTATTTTAAGTACAGAAGTTATGAAATTATACATTGTCACGGGTTTAGTTAGGAAACATGTCACCATAACAGCATTTGTGTACAGTTTGCTTGTATTGTCTGTGTTAACCCACTCACTTAAGTTTGTTTTCCATGGCACAATATGAAGTCTGTCACATTAGTGGTTTCAGAAATTTCACAAGCTTCAACAATTATCTTATTTTCTGACTTGCTTCACTTATTCCAAAGACATTAGACTTCATATTGAGGTATCTGCATGAGCAGCCATGGCTCTCAGCCAGTATGACATCAGGGTACAGAGACCAACTAATAGTCAAGAGTAAAGTGCAACTAGATTAAGCTACTTTATCTGTAACTGAAAGAAGCACCTGACGCCATATCTGTCCCAGCAACACTGGAGCATGTGTGCAATGCTGGATATTTGCATGTGCATGTGCAATATACTGCCATTTCTATCAGTGTGCGCTTGTGTCTGTTCATGCAACTGACTCATCAAAGGCCACCGTTTTATGACATGTTTTATTTCTTAGAAGCTGTTCTCAGTGATGTATTATTTAGCTGAAATGTTCTTGGATCATTTTCCTGGAAAGCTTCTGGCATAAGGGAGCTATATATGTTATAAAAGGAAATCACTTGGAAAATGCTTAAAGCTTAATTTAATTATTGTCTTCCAGTTTTTCTTTGCATTGCAATAAGGTTTGCGTGTTCATGTTTTTTTTTTTTTATCCCTAAACTATGTGTGCACACAATGTTTGATTATCTGTGGGTAATCCAAGTTGTGCATATGCATTTGTGTGTATTTCCAGGTAATAGCAGTGGTGATGGATGTCTTTACAGATGTCGACATCTTCAGAGATTTACTTGATGCTGGTTTCAAAAGGAAGGTGTCTGTTTACATCCTGTTGGAACGTACAGCACTACCTCATTTCCTTTCGATGTGTCACAGGGCCAGCATGCATGCTGGACACCTCAAGGTATGACTCTATCATCACACAGCTAATAGGAATGGTCTGATCAACCAGGAATGGCAGGAAAAATGGAGAAGTTATGGTTTGTGTTTGAAGTCACAGAAAAGAATGACGCAAGTTAGCATTTGTATCAAGACCTCAGAGATCATATCTTTAAAACAGGCGTCCATACAAGTGGACATGACAGATGAGTTGAACAGTCAGGTAGTTTGTTTAAGATGGTTATAACATACTGTAATTTAAGAGAAACTCTGCCCTCCTCACACACAAATGCACACCCTTAAACAAACAGAAGCCCTATCCAGCTAGCACTATGTTATAAAAACGTTTAATGTTGTTGTCTATCATAAGCGTTATAGTGTTTTATGACTCATTCATTACCATAAAAAACACAAGCTAACAAACGGGTCGTCTTCATGTTAGGACATGTGGGGAAGCTTAAAATATACAATTGTGTCATCATTAAACTGATATTCTACAGCTGGATCCAGCTTCCATACAGAACTTGATTGTTTTGACAAGATGAGTTGATCATTTCAACCATGTATTGAGCCCAATGCAGTGGTATTTCTATGTATATTTTTGGCAGTTTGCTTGACTTATTATTTTGTGTTGCGGTTTGTGTTGCTTTTCGACAGAAGTGAGGCCTTGGAGATCCTTTAAAAGTTTCAAATATTCCCAACCGATGTCATGCATTGTGCTGCAAAGCACTTAGTTGTGACTATCTTTTAAGCGCTTTCTAGCTTTTAAAGCAACACCATTTAACTTTCTGACCTTAAAGCTCCATCCTTAAGACTCATTTTGATGGCACACTGACATTCATTAAGCACATTCCTGGAGCTGTCATTACCCTGCAGCGTACCGAGACTGAGAAACTCCACTTCACAACTTTTTTTTTTCCCAGCTTGCAGCATCAGAGGACACGTGCATTTCGTTATAGGCAAGGCAAGGCAAGGCAAATTTATTTATTTAGCCATTTCATTCATAAAAGCAATTCAATATGCTTTACACTATAGAAAGAACATGTAAAGACAAATAAAAACAGTAAATTAACTAAAATCATATAAAGACTAATTACAAGGGTGTGTTAAAATCACAACAAAGTATGTCAAATCTTGTAAAATATCTAAATTGAAATTATTAAAGAGATAAGTTAAAGATATAATGCATATTTCATGCATAGGCGGATGAGAAATGAAATGTTTTAACCCTGATCTAAAATAGTCTCACTGCCTGTGTTCCATTTGTTTGTAGCACAACAGCTCAAGAAAACGCAGAAGATAGGACACATGTACACAATTTTGAAGAAATAATAAAAATGAATGTTTGGCTGACACTACAGCATTGCTGAAGTATTTCACGGTCCCTAAATCAAGGACATTGGATATAATTTTTGACCCAATGATATTTCTAACAGTCATCTCCATCTTATATCTTGCATTTGTGTAATTATAATTTCTGAAGACGTGCATAGCTGATACCTTGTAAAGAAATGCAGGAACTGAAGTTAGACATCATAAAACTGCAGAGTCTTCTTTATGAGTTTTGTACCCACTATCATTCTGCGGAATGAGTTTGGAACCCATCAGAAACGTTCCCAGGTAATATTCTGGGGTTGAAGAGAATACAAACATCTTAAGTGCTTGCGTATTGTTCTGCATATTGTTCTGCATACTGTATTAAAATACACATAGGTTCATAAAGATTGCAGGAGAACAGGAATACATAAGCTATCCTCCCTTGCCAACTGATGCTTTATTAACCCGTGAGACACAAAGTCTGCAACAGCTTGTCAGACTGTGAGTGGTTTTGGATTGCATGTAGAATGGCAGGAAATGCTGCAGTGCCATTTGTGGGTTTGAGGTTTATTACCATACATAAATGTTTGTATTGCACATGGAATGACAAGTAAACAAGGCTGTTTGAATTCAGCAAGTTTTTCTAGCACTTTCATCATCATTGCATTTCCCTCATTGAAAGAATAAATAGCATTTTGCTTTCTGCTGTTTTCCTCTTGGATGTCTCAGTCCTGTCTTTCTGCTTTAGTGCAAGTTGCCAAGTGCAGTCCTGCCCAGAGTAATACATCTGCACAGTGCACACTTAGCCTGAAGTTGCCCTACTTTTAAATTAGTCAAATATTAGCTAGCAGAATAGCTCTCTGTGAAGAAAGCGCAGCCTGTGCCCACAGATTACTTTAATGTGCATAAAGTAAAAGATGTACCACAGTCACATAGTTCTTTATGTTTTCAACCTGTCTGTATTTTATTCGGCTGTATGATTTACATTGTGTCTGTTATGAAATGCAGCCAATGTTTTAGTGGCCAATGGTGAAGCATGCATGTACTCAGCACACAAACATTCATTTGTTAGTCTTATACTTAATTTGTGTTTGGTTCTGCCTGGAGGGTTCTGGAGGGCTCTGTTTCCTGATGTATCATACAGTATACTGCTGCTTTGATTCATTGGGGGGGCAGCATGTGGAGCACAGCTTGGTCTGCCAAAGAAAAACTTTTTACTATATTAATTGTCCTGAATGGTGATGCATTTTCCAAGTAATTTCTCAGAGCAGGCGGTAGCTGTTAGATAATGAAGCACAGCTAATGCAAAATCTCCAAATGTGACAAGTCTGTCAGAAACTGTGATGATAAAACTGAATGAGATGGCTGGCAGGAGGTTGACAGATTGAGATTCTACTGTGAGTTTTAAGTGACGAGCTGTAGTTGGTTGCAGGGGTGGATAAACAGACTGGGAGGAGGAGCAGAAGAGTTGACATATGAGTGAAAATAAAGAAGAATGTTGCACCTAAGTAAGCAAAAAAAGTGCCAGATTCATGTGACTCTTCAGTTGTCCTGTTTCTAAAAGTGTTAGAAATCCCCCAGAAAGGACTCTTCAACCTGTTTGGTTTAAATGTTTTAACAAAATGGACAAATGCACAGTGTATCACTCAGTCAGGTTGTCTTCTTTGTTGGCAGAACAGTGCACTTTGTTCTGACAGTTTTTACTTTCAATTGAAAAGCTTAAGTTTTCATCATCCACAGCTTTGAGCTGAAGACACCCGTGCATAAAAACACCTGCAGTTTGTTGATTTATCTTATCGGTTGACAAAACAATCCATAGATAGAAGGGGGAGATTAAGGTGTGACCAAAAGAGGGAGAAAAACAAGTTTCTATACTAAAGCAAGCCATACTAGTAACATTCTGCTGCATCAAGACCAGAACTAACACAACATCTTGGCTGCATCCTAATTTATTGCTTGGTCCCTTTGACAAGCTTGGCACACAGAATCAAATCTAGACTTCCTAAAATCCAGCCTGAACCTCTACAGATTTGATAGCAGGCACAACCATTACAAAAACATTCACAGTAAATAAATGGGAAAGAGCAGTTGCTCTTAAGATGCAGCTCAAATGGTCAAGGATCAAAAGTGATATTTAACTTCTGAAATGTGTGATTTTTGTGATTAGGTACCATATTTTCATATGACGGAAGCTTGATTCAGAAGTACTATTTCTCTGTTAATGTTTTTAGACAAAAGTGAAGAAAACGGACAAGTTCTAACAAAGACCAGAAAATTTCTTCTGCAGAATCTTTATGAATGTCAAAATGTTAATTCAGCCTCCATGTCAAGTGAAGATGAGACCAAATAGTAAATGGAAAAAAAACTGATCCTACTGTGGCCAAAGGGATTTTTATTTTATTAAAATGTATTGTGCCTTTAAGCAGTGGGGAGATTGTTTGCATTTAGACTGACCTATAATTAGCCGATAAATGGCTTCAAAGAAAAATCACCACAACAATATCCGACACAATCTCATGACAGATTGCAAAATATGTACACTGTACACTGTTCCATGGAAAATTTCCAATGATAGTTGTTAAATAGGAAATAGCTTTATTTTTTTCTACAGTTCTCTGCTACAATATGGCTCAAATTGCACAAAAGATGACATTTCCAATCAGCACAATCTTCTGGTCATTATTAAGGGTAAAAAAAAGTACATCATTAGGCTATAAAACCATATTGTCACAGTTTAATGCTCAATGTTTGCGATGAAAGTCACATGATGCGACACAAAATAGCTTCCTACCATAACATTGTCATTACTCAACATGTGTGGACAAACATTCCCATTTAACAACTTATGACGGGACTGGCCTGCAGTAGTTATTCCTCATACTGGTTTCATTAAATGGTACATATGTGGTTCTGATGGTACTGTGTGTGTGTGTTTCAGCATCTTCGTGTCTGCTGCTCTCAAGGCGCAGAGTTCTACACTCGATTCTGCACCAAAGTCAGGGGACGAATGGGGCACAGATTCATGTTCATTGATGGAGATAAAGCTGTGTCTGGGTCATACAGGTCAGTGCAGCTTATATGTAAGTGGTGTATGAGTGAAAGAGCCAGTTAAAGAAATGTTCATTATTTTTATGTTTCCCATTTGCATTACTTTCAAATTCTGGCATTGAGGGAAATAAATAAACAATACATTATATTAATCTCTAGTTGTATTTTGTAATTGCACCCAATATACAAGAAATGTTACACATGTGCAGTGCAGTTTTTGAGTTGCAAGATAATATACTTTATGTCATGTGACTAGTGATGATTGTAGGAATATCAGCATTTCTGTACAATATTTTCTTAGAACATAATCACAGACTATTACCCATAATGAGTGTCAGTCAACAGTTAAAACTTATTTTAAAGTCTTTATTAGATCTCAGCCAACCTCAATAGCTGGAAATCACAGGTTTAATTTAATTGACATTGTTTTATTTAATGTTTAATTAGCTGATCTAGAAGATCAATAACGCCATTCTTCAGTTTCCACCAAACTCCACTTTTGGGTACTCACTTACTGGTGGTAGCTTACTGCTAGTAGCCTGTCACAGCAGTCTAACTATCTTCTTTTGCTTTATGCAGCTTCACTTGGATGTCCTCACGACTGGATAGAAATCTCATCACCGTGACTACGGGCCAGGCCGTGGATGCTTTTGACCAACTGTTTCGCTTCCTTTACATGACCTCCAGTTGTGTTAACCTCCAGCAAGTTGCTATGGAGCCAGAGCCTGAGCCAGATCTACGACCCCACGTACCTACTGTAGCGCCCCCTTCTGCTGATGTTGCTAGGAAGCTATTCAACCCCAAATATGCCCTGGTTGCCCTTACTAACCCCAGCCCCACCACCTCAATCGGCCACAATATCTCCAAAGAGCCAGAAATTATAGAAACGTCCAAGAACAAGAGGCGAAAGAAGGCCAGGGAGGAGGCTGAACAGGAGGCTCTGCCGCTCCACCCTGGACTTACAAATCTAGAGAAGGCATGCTTAACCACATACCTGCCCACCTGGCCTGAACCTGACCCACCAAGTGATGTGATCGGGTTCATTAACATCCGAGATGCCAACAAACCGACTCAAGTCCATCTACAACGCTCTGAGATGTTTGAAACCAGCCAAGCAATCAGGTTTAGCAGTCCAATTAGCAGGCCACAAGAAACATTGCCAGAGGTTGCAAAACCGAGACAGCGAGCTGCTAAACATGAGGAGGAGAATACACTCCAACTCGAACAGAGTCAACCCAAAGCTGAAAGGGTGGTGGAAGCCCGAGCAAAGCCAGTGCAACACAGTGTGGCTCCTGATGACATCAAAAGTAAAGACAATGCACCTGAACAGAAATCCCCTCCGTGTCCACTAAACTCTGAACCCAGCAAGGACAAAACTACTGCTCTCAAAACTGAGAGTAAGCTCTTTTCAAACACTAACACAAACCCTGATGCAGGCCACAATACAGCTTACCCCAATGCATACACATTTCCCCAATCCAGCTGCAAAGCACCCACACCTTTACATACAACTCAAACCATCTCCACAAACAGTCCTAAATCCAACTCACACCCAGAATCAAACTGTAAAAAAGAAGCTGAAACTGTAACAAGCTTAAATATACACACCCTAGAGTCAAACAGCACACAAACCTCTCAGCAGCCTGGACCCGTTGACTCAAACACAGACGACACACAAAAAAAGACTCTGATGTCGCATAGAGATTCACAAACAAAGCCTGTTAACATGCAACCTGATATCTCTTCTGAGATGACTCATAACCTCAAGACTCCCAGCATCCACAGGCACATTTCCACTGCTTCTGCAATGCAGTCTGAAAGTTCCACCTTCCTTTCCAAAAATAACCTAATTACTACAGTGCACTCAAGCACAGCTACAAGTTCTTGCACTTCTGTTCCCTCAACCAGTTCGCTGTCTATCTTACCTTCTCCTGTCTCTTCTGTTACAGCTTTAAGTACCCCTCTTCCTTCATCCTCACCTTCTGCGTCTTCTTTTTTGACATCAGGTCCTCCCATCCCCAAGCTTCGTACTGTCCATCTGGTTTTCAGAGATAGTTGCATTAGCAATAACCAGATGCTGCCAGAGATCTGTCTAGTCAGGAGGCCTAAGACCAGCTCAGAGCCGGAAATGGTCCTCAGTGAGGTTGCTGTAGCAACTACGGTGCCAGCATCCCCTGCTAAGGAGCCTGAATCTTCCCCAGAACTGCAAATCAACAGTGCCAGTAAAACAGAAGATCAAAAATATACTGGAAACACAAATAATCCCAAAGAAACTTCACCGCAGAAACAGAATGGGACTTCTCAAGAGACTGAGGGTAAAGAAGCTAATGGACAACATGATGGCAGAGCAGGGGCACAGTCAGTCACTGGAACCAAACTACAAACGCAGTCAGATGTTTTTACCCCCGATACACCCAAAACAGCATGTCTGAATGTTAAAGAAATAACTCCAAAAGACGCTGACTCCAAGACTTTGACGTCTGACACAGAAACAGCCAGTGCAGCCATAGCACAGGCGTCCATAAAGAACTCAGAAAAAAATCCAAACAAGGATTTTGCTGAAGTACTAAATGTGATACAGAACCAAACGCACCTCGCAAGAGCTCATGGACCTCAGAGAGTATCACATAGTAAACTGACTCCAAAGAATATAGATTTGTTAGAGGCCATGGACCCTTTTAAAGCCCCAGTACAGCATAAATCACAGATGCCATGCACATCCATAGACAGTACTGATGATGGTGTGCACATGTCGGTTGCAGATAAGCTCGGTCAGCTTGGTAAACAGATATCATTCATATCAGGACACAGCACAAACAGCATGTTAAACACTGCGAATCATAACATAGACGGCACCGTTCAAGAACAAACTTATAAAACACATGGAGTCACACACGCTCCCAAAATGTCCCTACGTTTACAGGTTTCCCACCCCAACATGTCAGACTCGTGTTCACCCACCTCCGAGCGAGAATCGCGGTCGCTAACAGTTGCTGTACGAACTCCCAGTCCAGATGGGTTTACCCAACACCCACCTACCCCAGATTCACAAACGACCACACCTGACCCACGATCGTACATACCAGACTTTCTTACGCCAACATCGGACATAAGTGATGGGTACATTTCACCAAGAGAGGACTCCACCACCTCTGAAGAGTATTATGAATGTAGTGAATCTCCCTTCTATGAGCCTGTTTTTGACCTATGTGGATATCAAAACCATGGGACAACAGAGAATTATATCAGTTTCACACACTCAAGTACTCCTACTTCCACCACTACTGCCACTAATCCTGCATACCTGAAATATGCTGCGACATTGCTCTCTGCAGATCAGGACACTTCTTGTAGTGAAACACAGACTTTGTCATGTACTTCTGGACTCTCCGTCTCTTCTCTAATTGGGACAAAAGGGCAAAAAAGAGAGACAGAGGACACAAGTGAAGACTTTGGGGGAGAGGAGGATATAAAAGCAGAGAAACTGAGTCACGCAAAGAAGAGGACAGAGCATGAATCTCAGGGGATTGAGAGGGCAGGCAGTGATGAAGCCAGTAGAATGGTGGAGCATTTTAAACAAGAAGATTATTCAACAGAAACAGCAGCAAAAGGCAGCGAGGCCCAGGCTCCGAAGAGGAAGAGGGGGCAAAACCAGTCAGCACCAGATAGACTGTTTGATGGAGGAGTGACTGCTGGAGAATCAACCTGTCAGGAAACAGAGTCAAAGGAGTTCTCCACAGGAGACTTTAAACCAAAGACAGTGTCCTCTGAGAGAGCGAAGCCAGACAAAGCATCCCCAGCAAGAGAAAAGGCACAGAACCAGGCAGCACTAAGACCCAGCAATGTAGAGATGACAGAGAGCCAGTCAACCAGAGAGACAAAGGGACACAAGGTATGATCAACAAGCAGATGTTTTTTCTTTATCAAAGTAATCTGCGTCATTACACAAAAAACATCTACAACGACCATTCATCTCAATAAAGATTATTACTGTTTGCAGCATACATCACCAGTAAGGACACTTCTCAAAGTTTTCTCTTTTTGAGTGGGTGCACGATAATTCTTGATAAGTGTATTTCATTCAAAATTATAGCCAAAACTAAGTTAAATGAAGAGAAAAAGGCAACTGCTCTGAAAAGAGAATCTACCCACATTTACTCAGCTCTGACGTGGGTCTGTTGTGGTGCGACTTTTCCAAAGTCGAACTACAAAAGATGCTTTAGATAATTCACTAAGGCTGGTAGCTTAAAACATTGAAAAGAAAGTCAAAAAGTTAAATACATTGAGATCACCTTGAGCAAGGTTGCTGACAATCAGTGACTGTTCTCATTTATCAGTTGCTTTGTGTGTCACTACATGTGCCCACAAGTTGTGGGACATCTCCTGTTCTTCCATTAAAGGTAAAGCTGTATATCTGATGTTCAAAGAGATGATAAGGAAAGGATTGAATCTCATCTCATTATCCTTTAGAGAATTTGTACAAATG
>JAOXYM010000022.1:8752529-8767223 GCA_028567055.1 Leptatherina wallacei
TATATCTGATGTTCAAAGAGATGATAAGGAAAGGATTGAATCTCATCTCATTATCCTTTAGAGAATTTGTACAAATGAAATGGGACATAATGCTGCTGTTAGTCACCTTTACAATGCTCATGGGTTCATTTATTTCCCTTTAAGTAGACCAGGTTTGGTGGATATATAGCTTATTTTTGTCGACAGACAAAAGAGAAAAGTCTGTCATAACGCTCTGTTAGAAATTTAATTTCCAGTGACAGCTGGTTGTATGTAGTCTAAAAAAACGTATTAAATGTTAAACCAGCCAAACTTTATCAACCCCAAATTACATCTGTTTCAGTCTGTGTGTGTGCAGTGCTTGTGTACATGCGTTGCATCAGCAGAGCATTACTAATTTGATACACAACTCTTGTTCATTATTGAACAAGGAGACCGGGGGAACTGAAGTGACATTCTTTTAATGAAGTTCCATGCATGTTTGCACTGATATAATATTAATGAGAGGATAAAAGATTGATAGTTTTAAATTTACTGCTGTTAAACTCATTTGTTGTTTCCCTGAATCCACAGTTTTTAGTTTTTTTTATCTCTAACAATGATTTGTAGGAGTCAGTGAGGTGTTGATTGCATGTTTGAGCTCATTTTAGTCATGTTTGAGCTCATTTTAGTCATGTAATATTAGTAAAAGTTATAATAAAACGCACGTACGTTCACAAACTTCTTTTGTCCCTTTTTTTGTTTTGTTTTTTGCACATGCAGCAAAGCTTTAATGTAATTTTAACCCCTCATTATGGATTTGTTGCAGACTTACTAATAGAATGTGAACAAGTGGAGGTTGTTGAAACATTTTAACAAGCCTATGTCAAATATTTCTTCTCAGCAACTTCAGCAGCAGGACTTTGGGCTCTCCACCCGCCCACTGAAGTCCCCTCGAACCCTTTCAGCCTCCCAGCTTTTAAGGGGTCGATCTTCTGAAAGCCGTGAGCTGAACCAGACAGAAAGCAAGTTGCTACTCAGTAGTCTCAAGGGCTTGGATAATGTGTCGTCTCCTCGCAAACCACCATCCAGGCAATCCCCTCCGGTGATGGTGGGTGTTGTTGGGTCTGCAGCAGGGCGGAAGCAGATATCCCGCAGCCAGCAGAGCCTCCCCTCTCAACACCCTCCAGCAGCACAGATTAGGGCAAGAGCTGGTCAGCCACAGAGCCAGAGTCCTTATCCAAAACCCCAGCCCTCCTTTCTCCACACTTACTCTAACTTGCAGCCTCAGGTCCATCCTCACACCCCGACCCAGACGGAGTCCACACAGGAAGGACATGAGCAGGGACAAGCGAGGGTTCCATTCAACTTAACTTTTAGCAGACTGTACAGCATTAAAGGCTCAAAGGAAAAAATGAGCAAGTTGCCAGCACAGAGCAAAAGAAGCAGTCCTCCAGCGAGGGGTCGCAAAAGCTCAAGCTAGTGTGGTTCCATCAGTCATCCTGTCCTCAGATTTTTGTTACTGTAACACATCAGGCCAAAGAAGAGGAAGTATGCAAGCCCACATGTCCAAGATGTTCCTGTTTATGGGACCAAAGTTTGATGGTGTTGTACTCTTGAGTCTAGAAATGTACTGTTCTTCTTTCCATGCCTTGAAAATGATTTTAGGATTGAAATCCAGCTGACAACTGTACTCTGAGTTTATTTTAAAGGTCAAGACCACTGACACGTCAATTAAGTTATTCTCAACTTGTGCACAACAAAACTGGAATATACCATCTTGGCTTAAAAACCTATTTTTGTTTTGTAATGATACAAAATGATGAACATTGCTATTATTTATTCATACAAAATGCTCACCAAGCCCAACATCAGCTCACTACATGATAAATGGACCACCTTAATAAAAACCTTCAGGGCATATAAAAGGGATTGTTGTTAAATTTGCGTACTACTTTAATAAATACACTTTTTTCTGTTTTGAATTTTGATCATTGCTGGAAATTACCTCAGTGTTTCTGTTGTCTGTTCAGTCTTTTCCTACATTTTGGGGTGTTGCACAGCAAATGTGAATTCTGGACTATTTGTCTGTCTCTGTTTTATTGTAAGAGTAACCAGATTCATCAAAGAGGACTTTAAATAGTCTTAAACTGAGGGGTTCATGCACACTGAATTTGCAAACATATGTTAGAAAACTGCTGAAAGTAAATGTACATTTTGCAAATAGACAAATGTTCAAATGTTTAAATTGATTAATGTCATGCAAGCTTATTCTGCTCTCTCTCTTTTTGTACATTCAAAAATGGTTGATGATAAATGGACTGTACTTGTATAGCACTTTTCTAGTTATGTTGATCACTCAAAGTTTGACACTACATGTCTCATTCACACAGCTCATTCACACAGCATTCATACATACTACTTCTACTATGCTACTACCTACACATTCATACCCCCAATAGGTACATTGGGAGGCAAAGTGGGGTTCAGTGTCTTGCCCAAGGACATTTTGACATGTAGTCAGGGGGCCGAGAATTGAACCGCTGACTTTCCGGTTGGCGGACGACTGCTCTTCCTCCTGAGCTCCAGCCGCCCAATGATGATGAAAATGGACAAAATGTTCTGTTATTGTTTCTACTCTTTAATGCGTTTCGCTTTTGTCTGTTTTGTATTCATAAATTGAGTGTTGTCCATTGAAAGACTAAAGGAGTCAGGCTATTGATTTATGCTTTGTTTACACGAAAATCCATTTACATTCACTCAGCTTTTGGCCTGAAAGACAAAGTCATAGTGCCTGTGCTTAAAGCAAAGCAAAATGATCTGCGGAGACCAACACAATAAACACACCACCAGACTGACTCATTATGCTGAAGACAGATGAAGATGTCCTGCAGATTGGAACAGTGCTCGAGGGTGTTCCTGAGTTGAGGGAAATGGGAATGTTGAGAGACGATTCTTGCAAGACAACTAAACTCATGAATGACGACTTGTAAGTGGCTTAAGTTAGTGTAAGTAGCTGTTGTACAAAGTTACCAAACAAACATCTCCAATCTGTCGTGTGTGGGACATACAACTAGTGGTCTTGCTGGAAGTGTATTTGTGTGTGTTTAACTTGACTGTCGTGTGTCTCCAAGTCATCATGTATATTACATTTTCGTGTTCTGGGTATTCTCCAGCCTGTTTCGGTACAACCTTCTTTTTTTTTCACTTCTAAGTATGGTGAATGAAATTATTTTTATGAATCATTCATGGCTGCTCTTTGAAGTTAGGGCTGCTCCAGATGAGATACTTCATACATCACTCAGACTTCAGCTGAAAAAGAGAAGCTTCAAGCTTCAGACCTGTAGGAACAGACACCGTACAGTCCCTCCCCCATCATGTCTCACTGCATGCTGCAAAAATGTATAGCTGTGATTGGTCACCTGACTTCTGATCCTGCAAAGGCACTTTTTAGGATGTTACTTTAGTATTCAGCTGTGCAGAAAAAGGAAGCGAGGGGGGTGTGGTGGTGGGGGGGGGCCTGCATCTTTAAAACTATGATGTTCACCTTTGTTTCATGAAAATTTAACTAGGATCACTTTGATCAGTCATTCCCTTTATCACTGATAGAAAATAGAAAATGGGATTATGGCCGTAATTTTTCCATATTATTATTGCTTTTTGTTTTTCTTTTATAAGTAGGGAGTCTGGGTTTGTTTATTTACACATTTCATGCATTAAGTGATGCTTAATGTATTTTCTTTCTGCTCTGCAGGAATTCCAGCAGTGACAGTGATGCATCCATCTGCCTCACACGGAACTGCATGTTTACGTACCAAGAAGAGAGAAGTGGAAAAAGAAGCCTTGCTGTTAGTAGGTAGGATCTCGTGTGAATTATTCCAGATCAGCTCAGTTAGAACTCTTGGGTTCTGTCTAACATTTTGCTCGGAGTCATTGGTGAAGTGTCTACCTGTCAAACATGAGCCAGCCTTACTTTTGGCAGCAATAGTAATTTACCAAACCTACTAAAATTAACTGGAATGTGTGCAAACTGTAGGAACAAAAAGGTGTTACACAATGAACTAAATAAGACACATAATCATGTTAACAGATTTCTGGGTCATACATCCAAATTTAGAATGACTCACATACACACAGCCACAGACATGCATTCGTTATATACAAGGAGAATGCGGCAGGAGAGGGGAGGGGGGGGGGGGTTGGAAGGCAGAGAGAAATGGAAAAAGTGACTGAGAAGCTAATGGCATGAAACAAGAAAAAAAGGAGGAAGCTAAACCTGCTCCCGGTGTATGCAAGAGTTGAGCATAGAACAATAAAGCTCTTACATCTTGGCATATCTTAATATTCAGCCAACATGAAACCTCACAAAATAACTGAAATATCCATGTAGCAGGCTTTTTCATTTTTGTTCACTGCAACTGCAAATTATTTTATTTTTGATCATATGTTCCTCTCTGCTGCATTCAGCTTACAGGTTATTGTTTGTTTTTTTGTCTTAGTTCAATCCAGTCATGTGTGTCTAAAAGTTCTAAAATGTCAATGCACACCAGATTAAGCATGTTTAGAATTAAAGCCCCTGGAGGACAACAATGTTAAATAAATGGATATTTCTGCTTTAATTTCATATATATATATATATATATATATATATATATATATATTATTTGAATTACTTTTTTATTATTATTATTATGATTATCATTATTATTATCATTATTTCTATTATCATTAGTAGTAATACATACGTATTTATTTTATTGTATGAAATAAATCTTTTATTATTCATATGAATATTTTTTTCATTCTTAAGTGTTCTTTTTATGTCAAACCTACCTATCTGAAGTAGCTGTCATGTCATCTTCTTTGGAAGCTGTTTTCTAATCTATACTCCGTTTACCGCCTGCTGTTTTATTTTAGGCCAGAAAATTCTTGACTAGGTAAGAAAGTAGATCCTAAATGGGATTTACTTCACACTGTCGTCCAGAAACACTGAACTAAAATTGAAGAAAGGCAGCTGTGATGCCATTTGTGCCGCGATGTGATGTTTTTTTTTTTTGCAGATAACCAGTGTTCACCGAATGCTGCACTATAAACTGGAACTCAGAACCAAAACATGACAAGTTTCCATTGCCTTTCCTTTCATCTCAAATGCAATGCAACATAATCAGAATTGTAGCCAGTAAGAGTGGCTCCATCACTGAAAAAAAACACAATACAGACAATCAAACACCCACTCCATCTGAGCATCCACCCTCCCTGAGGTCATTTATATGGATATTAGAGAGTTGGTTACAAAGCAGACTCACACACAAACACACCCATGCATTTAGAGCTCATCGTGACATCATCCATTCTGCTGAGCGCTTCAAGCTCATTTTAACTGATAATACTAAACTTACTCTCAAAGATGACACAGTAAGATCACACACAAAAGAGTGACTAAGCTCTCTCCTGTGTCTCTGTTTTGTGTGTAGAGACCCTGCAGGCAAATACACACTTACATGTAAATGTAGCATAGGTTGTCTCGCCTAGCAGGTTCACATAAACACATATATGTGTGTGTGTGCATCCGTGTAGGAAGGTGTGGTTGGGTTGTTTTTTTCTTTCTTTCTTTTTTTAAAGAGCCCTGATGTGATGTGAGTCATTTTTTAATTAGCGCCTTTTCATGCTCCTTTTCCTCTCTGAATGATGAAATTTCTGTTAGCCTGTTTGTACTTGATTAAATACACGTCTCAGATATGTGAGGGATAAAGATGCTGTATTTCATGTTTTGTGATTTAATCTCTTGTAAGTAACAGGCAATGTAGTTCTAATAGCTGGACGAAAATACATCTTATTCTGTCTGAGAGAGAAGAGAGGGGGATCGAGTGTGTTTGGTGATAGTGTGTCAAGGGGGGGGACGGGGGGGGGGGGGGGGGCGGCACAGGACAGCACGTTTTAACTTTACCCACGGATATAACCAACAGGATCAGGTACAGTTTCTAACTCCACACAGAGTCAATAACAAGAGGACATTGCTGATAGACATAAACAGCTCTGAAGGAAGCATTAATCCCTCCAAAGCAGCATTATAACAAAAAAAAAAAGAAAAAAAAAGCTGCAGGGCTCATCCTGTCACAAAGTTTGCGGTTTGGACACATTGCACTGTGGGCTGAGATATTGGCTGCAGCACAGCTCTCTCTCTGTTTTTTATGAAGTCACAGTTTACATCCGCTGGCAGAGTGTCCAGTAGACGGGAAGGTGCGTTGTTCGAGGATCAGTCGTCATTTTTGGCTAAACCATCCTCACTGACAAATGCACAGTCCCTCCTGCAGGTAACAGGACTGTTTTTTTAAGTAGCTTCTCAGAGCGACACCACTCCCAGGTGAATTATGCGTGTGGATCTGCTGGGAGGAAGGGCGTGTTACATATTTCACAGGGCAGTCAGGTGCACTGGCTTGTTTAAAGCAGTGCAATGATGAGAGTTTGGTGCCAGCTTTGGCTTTTGACTTGAAATATCATAAAAATGTCCATTGAAATACTGACTTTGTTTTAGATCCAAAAAAAAGACACATTGATGGGAATATTTTGAACCCAGTCCAGTTGAAATTCTAGCATCCAGTTTCATCTCATTTCAGCAACAGTAACTCACATGGTGGATATGCATTGTTTATATAAAGATCATAATTGTGGCATGGAGTCCTTTGTTGTTTGTCCCGCAGAAAGACACTACAAACCTCTTCCTGTAACACTGCTGGAAGAAAAATATCTTCCACAACCAAATTTGGAAGTTGGAGGCAAACATGGACAACTTTGTGTCACCCTAATGGACTGATACCCCATGTTATAATTAAATTAAATAATCATACAGCACTTTTTTTGGACTTTATAACTGCTACTGGATTTAATAGATGAGATTATAACAGTAAAGATGCTTTCACAGGTTTTACAATGCTCAAAAAATGCCCAGTTATGTACAAGTGGTTGTTTTTCATTGGCTGTGTGTATCTGAAGTGCTTGTGGGCCCAGAATGTATCACCCGGTAGTGACAGAGGATATGGTGCTTCACTGCAAGCCATCCTTCACATCCTTCTTCTGCAAAGATGTATTAAAGAGACCTTGAATTAAAAAGCTGAGAAAAAGACATTTGTAGTTTTATCAGCTGCTTTAAACACACCCTTTGTATCTGTAGCACATGGCATGAGTGCTTTTTGGGCTACAGGGGGCTGACATTTTGGCTCTAGCTGCACGCCACTTCTGTTTTTGTGCATAGAGCATTAATACACATGCTGTGACAAGAGACTACTGAGACAAATTGGCATCAAGCCTGAGTGGTGGCATCCAGCTCTCTTAATGCATCAGTAGTTTACATCTGTAAGTTGCTGCCTAAAACTCGCAAACAAGCGCCAGTCCGCTGTGAATCATTCATGACAACGTTCACTCTTCCAGTGTGTCGAGAACTGGGTTTCATTGTTGCATTTTGTTTGTTTTGATTCATTTTTCACCTTAAGCTATTGAGAATTCAAAGTTTATGGCCAACTGATTCCACTTCGGTCTTCCCCACTCATTTAGTCGCAGAGGAGCTTGAATTCAGAACAGATGATGAATAGCAGCAAGAAGGCTTCTGGTAAAACAAATCAATAAGAAGTGGCACAGCTTAAGGTCCCACAACACCATTCTCCATCCCACTTACTCCTCTGGCATCTGGCTGATTGTAAGAGTGGCATTTCATTAATTTTGTCATAAAGGGTTAAGATAAGACGAAAGAGGAGAGGGAACAAGATTAAAGACATAAACAGACGGGGAGACTTTGTAAATCGCTCCATTTGCCAAACAGAAAAACAATTAATTTCACAGAAGCAATTCATCTCAGTCTTACTTTGCAAACAGCTGAATTCCACACCAGATTTAGACTTTTGTTGTTTGCATGCTGAAGATGTGTAGTTTTGTGGTGTAGGTGGCTGTAAGTTCTTCATATGTACAGAAGTGCTTCATTGATTTACATAATTCCTTTCATTTGATTTTTGTTTTCTATCCAGCAAGAAGCTATACTTGTTGTGTTGTGATTAAATGTCATAAGCTAGTCCAAGAGAAAAAAAAGTATTATAAATATTTAGTGCAGGTTCCTTTACAGAAGCCTAGTATGACTAGAAGCGTGGAGGTTATCTAAGAGATCATTTGAGGTTAAGGTTTTGAACAGAGGCTCAGAAATTATACAACCTTTTCACTTGTCTGATCTTTTTTTAAAACTATCTTTTCACTGTTGGTTCACAGTGTCCAGATCTTTTTTTCTGTATATGAAAACACTCGACACTGGGCTTCACGTCTGAGAAAAACCACGATCAAGCTGTCATTCTCTAATGCATGTGTAGTTTTAAGACAGGGGGAGTTTAAAGGTGACTCTCCGTGAATCTGTCGGAAGTCAGTTACTACAAATGCACACACAAACACAGCCAACACTAACAAAGGACACATGATAATGATCTGTGGCTTCCTGTGGAACATTGCCTCTGCACTCTTTCTAACGTCAGCTCGGGGCTGTTAGATGTACACGCACTTATACACTTAAGTCTTTCTGCAACTACACCTTGCCATCTGCAGGCTTCCAAGTTTAATGAACTCTTGTAAATTGGTCTATAAGAGGCACCTGGATAAACCTCATGTACACAAGTGCATCAGTAGTAAAACAAAACTATGGCCTTCAAAATGTGTGATTTTTTCAAAAGAATATGATGCAGGTTTTTACATCAAATGGACAAACTATGCTGCAATGTTTTAACCCACTGTGGTCTTGCATTTTAGGCTTAGAGCAACACACACATCCGGTCAGCACCTTTAAGAGATGCATACTATTCAGTTTTTTCTTTGCAATAGGCCATCGATATACATGTGGGCAAATTTGGTAATTAACTGAAAACTCATTCTCTGCATGTTTGTTTTTTTATGTTTGTAGTTCCTTCAGAGGCTGTGAAATAAAATGTTTAATTTGCTTTTAATTTAGCATAATCCACCATGTTTTACAGCTCCTTTTTAACTTTAAGCCTTAGGTCAGCAATGTTCAGGGACTGGACATCCTGCAGATTCTAGATGATTCCTGCTCCAACAAATTGACTCAGATCAATGGGTTGTTGTAGGCTTGAGCAGAACTTGACAAGCATCTGTTGAGGAGATTCATTTCAGTTGAATCAGGTATATTGGAGCAGGGGAACATCTAAAACCTGTAGAATAGTGGCCATGTGCGACTGGAGTTTGACATTCCTGGTTAATAGTGATTTAAGACAGAGTTCTTGTCTCCCTCTAGTGGAAAAGATGTTAAAGTATATCATCTTTCGAATGAAAAGAAACTGATTTGTGATCACTTACAATATATAATTCTATAGTAATAAGCAGTTTTTCTGGTTTCTCTTCCAAATGACCCCTGTGTTTGAAAATTACTGACATTTTGAGTTTTATTTAATCAAAGGATTTTAAAACAGTAATACTATATGTGAAGAACTTCAAAGTAGAACTGTGTTACTTTCTGACCTTAAAATATGCATTTCAGACTCCTTTTGATGGCACAGTGACTTTTGTTTCATACATTCTTGGGGCTGTTGTTTCCCAGCAACATCCCGAGGCTAAAAAACAAATGAGGACACACTGAGAGATGAGGCAAGAGTCAACATGAGACTGATTTTCACTGACTGGAAAAAGCTAAGAGTTCAGATTGGATGCAAGATGGATCTCGAGTCAATCGTCGAAAGGGCTTGCCTCATCGAGAAGGCTGCCAAAGTTCAGTAGTGCTTCTTCAAAGAAAACAATTTCATTTCATTCACATGATATCAGATATCAGACCATTTATATAATGTGATTGTGTAACAATATCAAGTTTTCACCTACTTAGAGTATTTTAAATAGTTACTTTGATACCTTTGACATTAGAAGTTGTGGCATTCTCAACTTTAATAGAAATACTTAAGTTTTTAAAAAAAATATCGGCTACCAATATCTGACATCATTTAGATTTTTAGATGTTTGAGGGTTCTCTTACATGTCTGCCTTAAATCTTCCCAAAGCATTTCAGTGGCAATCCAACCTTTAGGCCAACCAAACTATAACATCATTTCTTTTATGAGCCAACCCTGATGGATCTGCTGGTGTGCCGACATCCTGCAGAAATGCCAGCTTTCAGTTCATCCTCACATTTTCAACAGGTAGCTTCACATTATCTTCAGGTACACATTGATATAATGTAGAATTTATTCTGTAAGCTACTCTGTCTCTGAGGCAGTGAAGTGACAGTAAAGCACAACATCTTCACTACCGTGCTCAAGGTTTGGAGGTTTCTTTTCCTGAAAAGGTTTTAAGTCATCAGTCCAGAGCACATCATTCCTGAATGCTTGGAGCTTGTCTACACGTTCGCTGGATTGATTTTAAGGTTCTTTTAGTAGTTTATAAATGTCTTAATGGTCTTGGGCTTCCTTATTTATCCGACCTTGTTTTAAATTATGAACACTCGTGGACCCTGAAGTCCTCTGGTACCGGACTTCTAGTAGTTCCTGAAGTTAGTACTAAAACATACGGCGAGGCCTAATTTCATTATTATGGCCCTGGTCTGTGGAACAGCCTGCCAGAGGGCCTCAGGGCTGCAGAGACTGTAGATGTTTTTAAAAAGAGGCTCAAGACTCACCTTTTTAGCTTATTTAACTGTTTTAATGACCATTTCTATTTATTCATAGTATTTTTGTTTATTTATTTTAACATTATTTTAGTTCATCATTTTTATGACCTCTTTTATTTGTAATTTAAATTTTTGTTGCTCTTATCTGTTGTCTTTTATTTGTTTTTTTGCTCCAGTGGTTTCCTCAGGGGACCCTCCACCCCGGCCATATGGCTGTGGTGGGACCCCGGCCTGCCCTGGTCTGGGTGGTCCTGTGATGGCGCCCTCTGTAGTCCAGGGTAGGCTGGCTCCCGGTGTGGACAGATCCCCAAAATATTGTTTCCTCACAGCAGTGTCAAGCCAGATGTTTATGTTTATTTTACTAATTACTATTTACTTTTACCTTTTTCGAGTTAAGAGAGACAGTCACTAAGAACTATAGTTTATGTTTTTGATATGTAAAGCACTTTGAGTTGCCCTGGCCTGAAAGGTGCTTTATAAATAAGATTTAATTTGATTTGAAAAGAAAAGAAAACCAGCAAGTCCTCCAACCGAGACATGCCATATTTTTGCAATGTTTTTCTTATTATAAACCAACATTAACCAATCAAGAGTTACCTACAGACCCTTCTTTATCAGCAGAGATAGAAAATAAAAACTTTTTCTTTATCCTTTCATTATAACTGAACGAATTCTGATGTAAATTGATTAGCAGCTTTATGAAATCTACTGTCATTTCAATCCAGTGTTCATACAGATATGTAAAAAAGCAAAAAACGAAAAACACTTAAACAAATAATAGTCAACAATGTGATGTACATCCTTGTTCACACGACCATCGTGGTTGTCCCACAGTTGTTTTTTCAGGTCTACAGGTGTAATTTTCCACCCCCAGATGTTAGGTTGGGATCATGAAACAACCCCTGCTCACAAATATCCTTCATATTTAAGTTGTTTATGACCAAACGATAGCAGAAGACATGATTGTAAGAGAGCAGAGGCTTGCAGCTTGAATTTGAATTAATCTTCCTCGTAATGCATCCATAAGAGACCAGTAGAGGTTCAGATATAACTCATAGGTAGAAGCCGTTATTATTTTTTTGATTGGATCTGGCTCCACTGGAAACATTTTTCAACTTTATCTTTAGTATTTAGGCCTTTTTCTAAATCTAGGCTTTTAAGCTTTCAGGAACTTCCAGATAGATTTGAACCAGTCGGGTCAAATCCTCTCACGGGGGCCATGTGAATGACATGGACAGAGAAAAAGACTAACAAAAGGCAGTTTTTTTTCTACATGAACATGTTTATTGATTTTTGGGGGGGAAAAAAAGAGAAAGAAAGTCTGTAAACAAAACATTTAAAAGGAAATGAAAGCCTGATTGCCTCCAAATACACACACACACACACACACACACACACACACACACACACACACACACACACACACACACACACACACACACACATTTTCTTAGTTTTTGTTTTGTACCATGTGCAGATCAGAAATCTAAAGCAGCCTCAATGCAACTCCAAAAAAACTAAACACCCTGACCTCTACAATAGTCAAATGTGATTTCATGTGGTCAAGAATTTATTTCTCAGGATTTTTTTTTTTTTAAATCTGTGTATCACCTAACTACAGTTTTGTGCAACGAGTAAGGCACTGAAATGTTCTTATCACCTACTTTAAAGAAACAAAAGCCGTTCGTATGTAGCACACATTTCACAAAACAGTGCCATGTTTTGTTTTCCTTTTTTTTTTTGGTTACTAACACAAATAGCACGACTCGTTCAGCCACACCACATGGGACGACTGACCTGCTGTTCTAAAAAACCAGCTCGTCTCAGCACATAAAAGCAACAAACAATTACAAACCTTCACTATCTATTCATAAATCATGGTATGATCTCAGGCTTTTAATAACAGTGGATACAACAGTAATTTTATAAGAAGACTTCCAGTTAAGCGTGTACACATGGTACAGAAAGCATTACGTGGTCAGATTCTTCATTAAAACCGTCAAAAGTTTCTTGAGTTTGAGTTCAAAGTCTGTGACACAACTCTCTTAAATCATTTTCAAAACTCTGTAACAGTCATGACAAAGACAAAGTATTAACATTTATATTTTCAAAAAGCTGCTGATACATTAAAGCAGCCAGTGGAGTATAACAACAGAACAGTATAGTACCATGAGTTAACAGTAGTGTGACGCCCTACACCGTGATATTGATTATTATTTGCAAGAATCAAGTCAGTTCCTTTGTTGATGAATTACAATAAGCTGGACGTTGGCTTTCATTACCGATAAAGAACACCATGTCTTCTGCAGCCGAGGTTGCGTGATCCAACTAATCTGGGTCTTAATATAAAAAGAAAAAGGAACAGGTGGCAGAATGAGGAGATAACGTTGTATAACAGAAGGGCATATTTTCCAAGATAAAAGCCATCACTCCATGTTCAACAATAATCCAGCAGGGGGACCCCTCACTCAACATATCTGCAGCCATGACAAGGCATTTGCATAGCTGGTCTCTGTCCATTTACTGAATACATATAGTAATGAACGATGCATGTGAGCAGCCGCAATTTCAGGTGTGCAGCCTGCAGGGCATGAGGATGGATTCCAAGCAGCTGGATAACTTCAGAGGAAGAATGTCGGACATGAGTTTGCAGCCATGAGTATCATACAGGGTGTAAATGTCTCAGAATGACACGTCAAGTCTTAGGTGGAAATCGGCACTGCAGTGAGGATGGAAACTCGAATTTACATGATCAGTCAGGTCAACTTCAAGTACACCAGAGGTCTATAAGGGACTGTGCAAAAGTTATTATAGAGGAAGGGGTTTGTGAAGAGAGGTGGGTGTATATCATATTGTCACTTTATAATAACATTTTCAAAAGGCAATCAAATCAATTAATCAGAAGTATAGTTTGAGTCCTAAAAGTCAATTTAGCAGAATTTGTGACTTTGTTTTTTCTCGACAGAATACTTTAAAAAAATCACAATGGTGGTGTCACTAGGAGCGTTGCAATGTGCTGCTATTGATGGTAATTGCGATATTAAAAGACTGAAATATTGATATCAATATTGTGTTGATAATACACATATAATATCTAATCTAATCAGCTGTTAAAATCAAATATTACTTAACGAATAATACTTACTGCAATATGTTTTCTATTTTCCAGAATATCACAAAGTTCTCATGAATGTTTTTGGCTATTTTGATCATGGAGTACAAACCTGATATTGTGGCAGCCTAAACAGAATAAATTCTACTTCAATCTTAGTAGAATTGGAGAAAAGACATCTTCTTGAGTTCATTTGACTTATTCAAATTCTACTTTATGTATTATGGACTACCAGTCAAAAGTTTGGACACACTTTCCCATTCAATTAAATGGGAAAGTGTGTCTCAACTTTTGGCTGGTGCTGTATGTCAGCCGTTTTGTGGCCGTGCATAAATTGCTTATTTTTTTCCTGTAAAATTTCTCACAACAACTGGTTTAATCTGCTTTCTAATATTGATGTTTTCTGCAAAAGGAGAAGATAGGATGGCTCCTTCTCTATCCAAGAGGTCCAATCCTCTGAAATCCAAAACTAATGAGAGCTCTTCATTGGATGCAAAATCAGCAAATGTTATAAATGGGTTGCATACTAGCATGCACGCGACAATAAAAGCTTTCATTTGACTTCACAAGGACTTGAAAGTAATGCCCATAGCTGTCTGCATTAGTCATCGTGCTAGGACTTCCACATTTATCACTTGATACAAACAAAACTCTTTGAAAGGAAAATCCTGCAAATCCTGTGAAATGATTCTTTTCACTCCAGCAATATTTGGAAAGTCTAGAGAGGCAGCGTGATTTTTTTATTTATTTTTTCCACATTCAGATATGCTAATGTATACGTGTTATGGACCCAAAACTGCAGGAGCGTGGATAACTTCAGAGTCCCTCGTGGACTTTTTTGGTTTACACGCCACTGAGCAGCTTTCATTCCAATGACTGAGACGCCATCTTATAATATTCTATCTAGCTCTCATACACACACACACACACACACACACACACACACACACACACACACACACACACACACACACACACACACACA
>JAOXYM010000022.1:8780670-8798427 GCA_028567055.1 Leptatherina wallacei
TGTTTTATGTAAAGCACTTTGAATTGTCTTGAACCTGAAAATGTGCTATACAAATAAACTTGCCTTGCCTTGCCTTTTGATCTTAGCCAGCATGTTAAAGGCAGCACAGCCAACACATAAAAAAGGTCACACGTTGGATTTGGTTTTATCCTTTTGTGTCCAAGTGACAGTAACAAAAATTTTAGATTTAGGAATATCTGATCACTCCTTTGTGTTCTTTAATACAATATACTTTATACAACAGAACACGCTGAAGAGAACTGTCAGAAAGCGATATCTCACCAGTGAAGGGGCTGCAAAGTTTGTGGATCTTTTACCTGATGCTCCTGCAGACATTTTATCCACACCCTGAGATTCTATGGTTGATTTTATGGTTGATGGTTTTCACAGGAAATTGAAGCCGCAAGCGGCGATGGAGGCCCTCACACCACTTGGCCTATGCAGGCACTGCGTCCCCAGGCGACCTCCCTGCCACATTGCTCTCGCCTTCACCTTCAACCACGCATGTTCTCACACAGTAATTATTCACCATCCCTTTTGACACAGTCAAAGCTACATTTCAGTGTGTGAGAAGGCCATCATAACCTGTTTGGAATCATGAGTGAGTGAGATAAGTTAGTAAAATTATATTGATTATATAGCTACAGACTACACACTATCTGTAAAGTTCTCATCGGGTTCATCTCTTTGTTTTAATCCACTGGGTCAGTCCAAACTCAAGTAAAACTTGTAATATCTTATTTGGGGATTTATTACAATTTGTAGAATACATAGATATTCAGTCATTAAGGGAAAAAAAATATTCTATTAGATTTTGAGCTTGTTCTAAATTATGTATGTTGCAATTCTGCAATGCTGGGTTAGAGTGGTAGTGAAAATGGCCTGTGCACCTGACACATTGCATAGAGACACTGCATTTTGTTTTCATTTACTTATGAACCAAAAGAACTTAGAAATCTGAAATTTGTCTTGATTCACTATAACTCCATTTTAAAGCATTTCAATTTACTAAATTGAGTTTAAACTATATTCAAAGACATGAATGCATTGTATTAGTTTTTTGTGGCAGACAGTATTAGAAGCTTTGAGAAGTTTTATTCTTTAAAAACAATTCTAGACACAACCACATGCATTTAAGATCCCATCTTCCATTCCCTTTTTAATTCAGCTTGTGGCACTTTATTGAGGAACTTCAGTGCATTATAACTTGCTCTCTTCACACATCGGTTTTTCCATCGGCTGCAGTGACCAACTATACAAACCTGTGTCCAATCTCCCATTTCTAAGCTGCTGAATGATTTTATGACAACCTATAATGTGTCTGAAATATTCCAGTCTGGTTTTACAGCGAGATACAGTGCAAAGACTGGACTAGTTAAGATTTTGAATGACCTCAGAACCAACATAGACAGGGAGAAAATGTCAGTGTTCTTTCTTGGTCTTTGATACTGTAGATCACTGTATTCTATTAAATAGACTCATGGAGATCAGACTGTCAAGCACGGTTTTTTACTGGTTTAAATCTAGTTTTAGAGAATTTTTCATAAATACTGATGACTGTTACACTCAGAGCAACAAACTGAACTACGGTGTCCCACAGGGCTTAATTCTGGGCCCTGTGCTTTTTAACATTTACATGCGGCCTCTGGGTGATGTCATCAGGAGAGACATGACATAAACTTCCACAGCTATGCTGATGATACACAGCTTTATGTTTCTGTGTCTCCTGATGACACCAAACCAACTGATGCCCTTTTAAACTAAACCCTATGAAACCATGGATGGCAGCAAACTTCCTCCAGCTCAACCAGGATGACACTGAGGTTTTAGTTATTGGCATTGGTGCAGAGAGAGAAAAACTAAATGACAAACTTCAAACTCTGGCATCGGAACTACGAGAACAGGTGAGAAACCTCTGAGTCATATTTGAGTCCGAACTCAGGTTTGCCACCGTGGTGGCTGGCTGCATCCACAGCCACACAAATGTGGCAACACGCTTTTTTTTTTCTTTAGATTTAATTTACAGAGTAATTTCTTTTGTTTTGGTATCAGTTGATTTAGTCTCTGATACAATACTTTGTATTCCAAAATTGGTATGCGCATTTTAGTTTATATTTTGTTTTGTCATGATTCATTGGTTTAACTTGTTCGTGTTTTTGAGTTACCACAGCTGCTCCAGTCCTTGGCTGACGAACCAACAGGTGGTCACAGGGCAGAAAGGCTATATTGGACCAGGCCACACTTCAGTGATATGGGGGGGATTTACTTGTGTTAGTCTCAGTTCGGTTTTTTGTGTCTCATCCCTTTTTGTGGGCTGATCAGCTATCATTTTAGCTACCATCAGTGTGTAGCTAATTTGGCTTTTAATTTGGCTATATTTGCAAAAATCAAGTATCACTTTCATAAATACGTATTTTATCTTAGTCTAATCACAATTGTATCCAAATGAAAGTGTTCTCGTAGCACAGAATGAGTTATTTATAAATACATAATTGGTGGCGTACACAACTGATAGCTGCCATGTTGCATCGTCATTTTTTAATTCAGTAGCCGAAACGGGACAAACTTGTTAGCCCTACGCGTTTTAGCAGTGAATCCCCATGTGTTGTTGGGGGAGGAGGAGAAACAAGCAGCTGACCGTGGTTCATTCAACTTGCCAGTTTCCATTGAAATGGAGGACTATCCATTCTCTTTGCCCCGTGAGAGGGAGGAAAAATAACCAAGAAAAGAAAAGGGACTAATAACCGGGAGAAAACGAGAGTTTACATCGGTGTAGCGTTTACCAGATGAAGATTATTCATGAGGGAGAGGGACATGAAAACTGACGTGAGGCTGCAGCTTTCTGCTGGACAGGTAAGTTCATTCAGTCAGTGAAGTTTATTTTGGCGTTAAGTTAGAAACAGAGCAGGATAGTCCAGCAGCTACTTTACCCTCCCGTTTGGTCAAATCATTTACTGTCACTTGCTATATAAAAGGGTTAGCCTACAGTGGAAAAGCTCTGTTGCTACGGTTACAGCACGGGATCTTCCTCTCATAGCGCAGATAGGTTCACTAAACCCTGCCTTCACTGCCTCTACCTCTCCCTCCTCATCTTCCTCTTCCTCTCCCTCTCCTTTCATCCGATCATCTCTGAGTCTACAGGTTACAAAAAACGATTTCACATGATGACGTTAGCTATTAGCAGTAACTTGGTACCAAATACATGGAGGGCATGCTTGTAACTTATCCTCATCAATAAGGAAACAGAATTATATCGTTCTGTACCTCATCACCTGACAGGACACTCCAAATTGTGCAAGATGTTGACGTTTTCACATTTATGACTCTCCACAACTTCGGTAGTGGTAGTAACGCGCATAAACGGCGAGGCGCCAGAGAGCATCGCTCAGTTGTTCGGATTCAATTAGCGCATCACGAGATGGGAGTCATTATTACACACTGGGGCTTTAAGTTTCCCTTTTTGTCTAATTTGTTAGGTCCGTTTATTTGAGTAAGTTTTGTTTGTAATCAGCCATTTGAGTATAGTTTTGTTACTTTGAGCTCTTTTACATGCCCATTTTCTTGTTTGATTTTTGTATATGCTACCTTTTTGATAATTTTTGGGGTTAAATAAAAACCCTTTATTGGACTTTAACCTGTGCCCGAGTATCCTTCACTGCTCGGTCCATCACAACCACCCACATCAAAAATGTCACTAAGTCTTCTTTTTACCACCTGAAGAACATCTCCATAGTTAGACTGTTTCTCTCTGAAGCCGATGCAGACTCTCTGATCCATGCTTTTATCACCTGCAGGATTGATTATTGCAAAGCTCTTCTTTCTGGTCTCCCAATGAAAACTTTAGCAGCACTACAACTGCTGCAGAACTCTGCAGCACGTCTGCTGACGGGGACCAGAAAGAGAGCCCACATCACCCGTCTTCCATTGGCTTCCAGTCCGCTTCTTGATTGATTTTAAGGTTCTTTGACTGGTTTTTAATACTCTCAATGGTCTTGGGCCCTCTTATCTTTTAGACAGTCTTAATTATTATGAGCCCTCCAGATCCTTCAGGTCTTCTAATGGGCAAATTTTACAAATTCCAAACATTTGCACAGACACTCACGGTGAGTCCTCTTTTAGTTTTTATGCTCCACATTTGTTTGTGGAACAGTGGCGGCTGAAACTGTTCAAATAATTAGAGCCAGGCTTGAGACCTATCTTTTTATGTTGTTTTTATCAGGGCGAGGGAAAAACTTAGCATCGTCTGCAGCCAAAGCCTCTTCGTTTAGCTTGTTGGCACCAGACTGGAAAGTCAGCATAGTCAAGCAATTAAGGTTTATACAAATGGCTGCCGCTACAAAACTGCTGAGCACAGAAGCAGGTGTTAAAATGAAGTAAGAGGATGTATCTAAACATGTCTAAGTATGTTGTTAAGATGTTTGGCTCTTTATAGTTTCTGAAACCTATTGCATCACTTTATGGTAAAAACGCTGCTCAAACGCCTGTTGTACTCAGTCCGATACTTGTTTTCTGCCCCCTGGTGGACACCTTTTGCACAACCATAATTCTAACATATCTCACAGTAATAAACAGTACATATATGCAAATTATTTTGGTTTATCTTTATTTGTCTTTTGTTAAAGGGGCCAAATAAATACTTAAGATTACAAGAAAAATGTTTTTTAATCTGTGGTCAGGCTTTAAAGGGTTAACTTAAAACAAGAAATTGCGGTTTCATGGATGTGCTGGAGTCAGAGGATCATCAACACAACCTGAACCTGCATGAATATGCTCCATTTGTGTCATGCATCAGAACTGACATGTCATTATTCGATGCCGATACTCGTTCGGCTGTTTTTAAGGAACATCTCTATTTTGTCTAAATGCCAAATACAGATTCAAACATACCGACACCAAATCCAGTCACGTAAAAAAAACAAGTATTCCTGCATACCATCTACTAGTGGGCGTATATATGTGGAAAATGTGTGCGTATGTGTGCGTGTCCTAGTGACAGCAGGATAGACACAGTATGTGAAATCTATTTGAGACGAGTCAGACACCTGCAGGCAAATCCTGCCCGTCACACTGGCACGTCGACTTTCAGCTGCAATGTGTGTGTTTCACAGTTACAGGAGGGTAAATACTCTCACATCCACAAGCAATGAGATGACAGGCAGACTGGATATGACAATGTGTCAGTGCAAACAAGTGAGAAGAGTCCCTGTCTCATTGTCACATAATGTATCACTGCGCACAGAAATCCATATAGAATCACATGCTGCAGCCGGTGAGATTTATCAAAACGTTTAACCGTTAAAGAAAACTGCTAGAGTAGAAACAAATATGTGGGATCTTCTGCACTATATCCAGACTGCAAACAAGCTGCATTCCAAGGTTGGGTGAGTTTGCTGGAGAGGAGAGGAGGTCCAAAGGGAATAAACACCACTGCCCACCGAGGCAGCATCAGGCAGTGTAGAGTGGTGGAGGAGGGTCTGACAGGCCATCACATCCATATGTCACAGAGCACAAGACGAAAGCTCCAGTGGGACTGAGATGCTGGCTGGGGGTGAGAGGTCACTTTGTGACGTATTTTAACTCAGGTCTCCTCCATTGAAGGAGCCCCCAGGGGAAGATCGCTCTCTGACAGGCACACATGACCCTGAGGTGCCTGAAAACAGCCAATTTTGGAGGGGGGATCACTTTAAACAGATACTCCCTCCTTTCATTCCCTTTTGATAAGCCCTTAGCTTTTATCCTGACAAAAAGTGCAACCACCGTATTTGATAAATGTGTTTAAGGATTCAAACGGTCAGACGAGGTTCCACATTTTTGGAAAGCGAACAAAAAAAATCCTCAAAGCCAACATAACCCCGCTGCACCAGCAGAATCAAAAAAATGTGCAATGTATTATGTAAAAACATATAAATCTTAAAAATCTGCAGCACGCTCAAAAGTCAAATCAAGTAAACATGAATTTCTTTGCATGCCATCGCATGGCAGATCTTCTGGTTGCAGCATTGTATCAGAGTAAATGCGCTTCATTATTTACAGCTCCTTCAATCCAAATTGCCGTGAGAATAAAACTCTTAGCGACTGCCGAGTAGGTTTCAACACACAAAACTAAATTAACAGAGTTAGAACCTCGATGTAAGCAATACTGCAACATATTGAATGCTGCGTTTAATCGCTTTATGCCTACGTGAATGTGTGTTATCATGATAGCTCTGTGCCTAAATACCAGTCTTTTGCAGAAATTGAACTTTTAATCCAACCTTTCCATCTGCAATCCCAGATGAGATGACATGCAATTAACTTAGGGGGAAATACACTATGGGGGATTAGTGAATCACACTGACTTTCATACACCCTCTATGACAAGTAAAGGGAAAAATTCTGCTGCATCTATTAGCGCACTATTACTCATTTAGAAGACATAATATATTCTGTTAAATGTGTTTTATTGGCTAGCCTGGTTCTGGGATGCTGAAACAAGCTTATAAATTAATGATATGGTCGCATCGTCACTGAGACGCTGTGTTTAAAAGAGGCCGAAGAATCTGGAAAAAGAGGCAACAAAGTCTAAAGAAATGAAATATTAGAATGTGTGATTAAAAACCTCCCAAGCTGGAGCTCTTGGATGAGGATGTTGAAAGGGAGGGATGGCTAGTTATCTCTCAGGCCACCATCTGCCCGCCTGCCTGACACACAGGGTCTGAATCTCAGACTCCTGCTGGCTTCGGACCAGAAGGGAGGCTGGATGTTCCTCCCTCACACAGTGCCCAGTCTCACTCTGTGTTTGCAGAGTACACCTGGAGGCTGCTGCCAGGAGGTCGACCTCATTCCTCTTCCCGCTATACTCACACTTGCCTCCGTCTTTGGCAGCAAACATTCCAAATTAGTCACTCTCAAGTCAAATATCCACCTCCTGTCTGAACTGCTCTGGCTGACCATGATAGCGCGTCTGCTTTATTTTTCATTTTTGTCTATAAGGCATGAAGGATTCTGAATTTAGACCCTAATGATAAACAAATGAGCAGTGGGGATAATTAGCTGCATAAAGACTTCTCATATTCTATTCATGTTAATTGCTCTGTCACTGCAAACCAGGATGGAGAGGAGCTAACAAGACCAGAAAAAAAAAGAACTTGAGGACAGCGCGCATTTTAAACAGAGCAAGACATGATGAGACCTAATTAGACGAGGCTGCTGCAAAGCAGGATGAAAAACAGACGTTGTTTTGATAGGATTTTTTTTTATTTTTCCACCCATCAACAATTAATTCTCACTGGGAATTTGTAGAGCAGAGATAATGAAGCACCAGCAATGGCTACGCTCAGCTGCTGACAGCTTAAAAACTGACTACTTAAGTGATCTTTTTTCTTTTCTTTCTTTTTTTTAACAAGCTGTTAGTGTGTGTTTGTGCACTTTTAGGCTCCAGATCATCACCTGGTACTTGCCATGAGCTGTATGCATGAATAAAGAAGCAGTAAAGCTCTGCTGGCAGGTGTGCCTCACCTTTCACCTTTCCCAGCAGGTAGAGCAGGTTAACCTGTGCAGTGGAATGTGTTTCCGCTATCAAACCTGTTTTCTGCTAAACAGATTGTGTATGATAAAGTTAGGCAACCGTGAGGGCCTTTTTGAGAGTCAGGTACACAGGTTGGTTTACTTTCAGGCAGCACTCAAAAGTCTGCAAAACTTTTTTCACAAAAGAAAGGTGGATCTCACCGCCTAAATATTTGCATCTAAATATATATAAAAAAAAAATCCCCTTTAAAAATATTCATACAGTTTATAGTTTTAAGTTATATTGTAGCTTTCCGGGCTTCAAATTGTTGTTTCCCCCACAATACTCACCGTCTCTCCGAGGAGCCTGCCTCACGGAAGCATCTCTGATGGCATGAGCCCATCTCTCAGCCTCCTGGAGGTTGACGAGCGGGTCCTGGACCAGCGCGACCCGAAAGCTCTGCTCCACTCTCTGCCGGGTCACTCCGGTGCTCATCCAGCGCCTCTTAAACGGGTAAAAATAAGATGTAAAGTAAGCGCCGACGTCCGAGCCGTCTGGCCCTCTGTACGCCCGACAGCCGACACAGTCCGTCAAGTTAAAAATGATCTTAGTCCGCCCGGGTGATGAGGAGATCCTCTGGATGGTCAGGGCGCTCTCGGTCAGGCTCACCGAGTACCGGACCCTGTCGTTGAGTGTGTCGGTGAACTCTCCGTACAGCACGCCCACAAACCCGTTCCGCTGCCGGGATGGGTCCGTATCTGAGGCGTCTTTCTCCATCCCGGACGGAGAGTGCGACGCGTCCCGGAGGCCGGTGCGGATGGCGGTGCGGTGCGGTGCGGTGCGGACTGTGAAGCTACCAGCCTGCTTGTGGGACGCTTTAACAGCAGCAGCCTGCCTTGTTCACAGTCTCTCCCTAGTGACTGGAAGGGGAATGGCAGTGATGGAGCTGGAGGAGAGGAAAGTGCAGCCAAACAAACCGACTGTCTGTCCTGTGTCCAACCGCTTCCCAAAATACACCAGGGAACACTTTATGCTTTGCTTTGGTGTCGTGGAACAAGTTAACTTTAGATCTATGCTCATTAGCCTACATCAGTTTAGATTTAAAAAGGCAGCTTTATAGTGAAGTTAACTTTAGAGTTGCTATCCAATAATAAACTCCAGTGTATTATGGCATAAATGAAACACTTGTTATTATTTTAATTAAAGAAAAAAAGTTCACTTGAGCTCTGACAGTCCAAGCTCAACCAGATAAAACATGAAAATGTTGCATTAGCTCATTAATTAGCTTACATTACAATCATTTAAACAGATAGACTTCAGTGTTTCTAGTTGTATTTATGTCAAATAAACAAAAGTCTGTTTATTTATAATTCTATAAGCGTTTAGTAATAGAACTTTGGTTTAATAGAGCAAATCTTTCTCCATACAGTCCACACACACGCCCAGATTCAATCACGTGGTATGTGACGCTAAAAGCCAATAAAGGGGCATCTCGCGAGCTTTGGAGTTCTTCGTTCTCTGATGTGGCCAGGCAAGAGGTCTGAGTGAAAATGGCCAATTTCGTTATGATGTATTTATTGGCCGAGCTACATTTATGCACTAATATGAAGTGTACTGCAGCGGACCCGCCGTGAAGAGGTAATTATTTGAGAATTGAATTAGACTTTGGTAAAACATGTCCTTAAATGTAGCTTAGAGATTAACTGTGTTAAACTGCTAGCTGTTAGCTTTCCTTTAGCTGGGCAAACACGTGTATCAATACCACGCGGTTATAACCTGGAGGCTGATAACATTTTAGAGGCTGCTTGAAACTCGTTGACGTACAGTGGTAGAGCTACATATTTCA
The DNA here is from genome assembly GCA_028567055.1 of Leptatherina wallacei. Classification (NCBI taxonomy): domain Eukaryota; kingdom Metazoa; phylum Chordata; class Actinopteri; order Atheriniformes; family Atherinidae; genus Leptatherina; species Leptatherina wallacei. The sequence goes on from JAOXYM010000022.1 coordinate 8,790,003, forward strand.
GTTCACTTGCATCTTTTAGGTTTACTTTCTACAACAACTAACTGACACGTGGCCTCAGCATTGACGAACTCGTGTCGTGGTTCTTTTCACTGATCACATTATCTTTACTTTCAGGTCTAACTGGATAAGGTGGAATGATATTGACCCTCTCAACTTAAAAAAAAACCTCCCACAATTTTAAAGGTAAAACTGCTTATTAGTGGTGTTTTATCTCCATTAGTTTTACTCTTGTCTGCAGTTCATGTGATGAGTTTGTTATCCCTGTCTGAATAAAAAGTTGTTGAAGGCAATGGTATCTGATCTACTGCATGTCTGTAAGTAAAGTCACATGTTCCTGATGAACTTTTGCTAATGGAATATGTTGTTGCAGGTTTCCGGATGTGAGCCCACTTAAACAATGGGAGAGGATAAAGTGAAAAGGTACATTGTGTGCAATTCTTGTTGTCTGTGTTTCCACTGATTCAGTGACGAAAACTGCTGCATAGGAAGTGCCGTCTGATGCGATAACTGACGATTAAGAGCTGTTCTGAGAAATGTCAAATAATTATTTGCTCGAGTTTTATGTTTGAAGCACTTGATGATCCTTTTTTCCCCCCTCTCAAATAAGGATACAGCATTAGTAAAGCAAGACTAGAAGATGTATGGATCCCAAGGATGACATTATTAGGTAAATGTCCAAACATTTGCATAAATTAATAATAAAATATAGATTTGCATAAAGTCGTGTCAGTGATGATACAAGTTATCCCTGTCTGAACTCAAGTGTGGAGTCATGGTAACCTGAGGCTTGGCTAAAAACACCTTAATTGCACAGCTTTGACTATCTAATGAAGTCTGATTTTACATTTTGCTCTTTGTTATGTTACAGATGGACAGATAAGTGGACGAAGTCTGGTCTTGGAGGTCTGATGTCAAAGATTTTTAAAATGTGGAATGTTTTTTTTAAATGTTTTAAACATTTTTAATAAACAAGTAAAAAATAAACATTTCAAGTATTCTTAAAAATAATATGGATCAAAAGAAGCTGATGTTGCAGTAGGTGTTGGTCAGTCTGTGTTCATTCTGAAAGATTTCTTCTTTAAATTTTCAAGAAAGATCTGTTCTTCTTGGAGGAATTCACGATCCTACAGAACAAATGAAGACAAAAGAAAGTTAGGCAGAAATGGGAAAATATTTTCATCTTGAGTTGAGCAGCAGTGTGTGCCACTATATTCTGTAAACACTCAGTAGGGTGTAATAGTGCAGGTAAGGTAATGTTTTACACAAATCTTAATTTTCCAAATATGATCGAATGTAAAATTCAGTGTAGTGCTGTAAATTTGTTGGAAAGTTGATGCCATTGTGTTTTTATAAAAATCAAAATTATTCAATAAATTGTGAACAAACATTTGTGTCCATTTTATCTACATCGATCTGTTCAAACTTGTAAAGTCTTCATTAATAAACATGATGGATATTTTGACTTTAAACTGACAGTTGTTGAGACCAAATTGATCAAATTATTTTCTACAAAAGGTTACTGAACAAGGAGAACTTTTTTTAGGCACATGGTTAAATTTAGGCACCAGAATCTCTTTATTTGGCCAGGTAGTGTACCTGTTAAAGTATGAATGCCCTAAAACCCCACTGTAGGATTTTTTTCCTCATCAGTACAGATTCTTAAATCTGTCACAAATACCCAAACTGTTTTTCTGGTGTCTGCAACATATGCTGTCAGTGTTTTTCATTACAGTATTAGTTAAACCAGTACCATCCTGAGACGGATTCCTAAACTGGTTACCTTTTCGGCTGTGTACTTCCACAGAGCCAAGCTCGCCTCAAGCGCCATGGACTGAGCATTGGAAAAAGAATTGAGAGGCGGGACATTGAAGGTTGTCAGCTCAGGGACGGGTAACACTGAAACTGAGTCTACAGAAAAAAAAATCCCCAATGTCACATTTAAAGTCAGATTATGTATATTTTAAAACAAATGTATAAGAATGTTTGACCTTACCTGGTAAAACAGGTGGAATAATTTGTGGTAAAGGTGAGATAGAAGAGTTTTGCCTCAGCTTTTCTGTGTCGTCTTGCAAATGATTTAACCGCATGCGCTCCTATAACAGTACACGGATACAAATATGAGCTTTGTAAAAAAGAAAAAAGAAAAGAAGCCTTGTCTGAGGGTTATAGCTTTCTGAAGTGCTCGAGCTGACACACACACCTTCAGGATACGCTGTTCCTGCAACCTCAGATGCTCTGTTTGAGTATGAATATTTTTCAGTCGCACTTGATGCTCCGCCTCCACACGTCTAGCCTCCTCCAACGCTCGTTCCCCCTCCTCGTACTTCTCTGCGGCGAGCTGCAAAGAACACAATGCAGGAATAAGTCAAATGTTACTGATGTGGATACTTAACAAGGTGCACGGTTCAGCGTTGAGTTACGTCACCTTGCTGAAGGCCTCCACTTCCTGGGCCCGTGTTTTCAGTCTCATTGCTGTGTTACTTATTCTCTCCTTCTCTCTGTCCAGCTCCTCCCTTAGCCTCTCCAGAGTCTCTCGCTCGTGTGCCATAGTCATCTCCTTCTGTTTTAGCTCTGCCATACGGAGCTTCAGGTCGGCTTGCTCCTATAAGGATCAGTGAATATTACATTTGTGTGTAACTGTGAGGTTTTTCTCTGTCGCAAAACATATTTGCTTGACAAATGTAACGAGGATCACCTGTGCCAGAGTGATGATGGAGCCTTCTCTTTTCTCCAAGAGGCTGTTGACATCCCGCTCAGCCCTCTCATGCCTCTGTTTCTCCTGGGTGTGGAAGTGGGCCCACTCAGACGCCAGCTTCCTCCTCTCATCCGCACAGTGCTGCATCACCGACTTCTGCTCCTCCAACAACGTGCTCTGAAGGAGGGGAAGAGATGGAGGAGAGCGGTAGCTTGGAAGCGCGTGGGATCGGTGTTAAATTCAGCCCAGGTGCGAACGTTTGTCATCCCCACCTTAGCTCTCTCCAGCTCCTCTCTCTCCATGCTGATCTGCATGGTGAGGACACGCCGCTCTTCCTCGAGGCTTCTCTGGACCGACTCTGCTTTGGCCTGCTCCGCTGTCACTTTCCAGCGCTCCTGAAAAACCATTTAAAAGAAATTTGCAGCCTTTTTTCTGCACCAAATTAAATCAGTTTTCATGCAAACGTGATTCGGCTTTTCTTTCTACATCAGTAGATTGACTTGTTTGCTCGAAGTCTTCCATCCTCACCGCTTTGGAACAAACCTCTGCACAAGGCTCACAACAGTTTCTGTCAATTCTAATATGATGGCACTTTGGAAATATTTCCATCTTATAAAAAGGTGCCAATGAGTGCACTGTGTAAGCACTGCAAGTTACTTAAATGGTGATTTTGTCAGATTGTGATGCAGTTATAAAATCTTTATTTCATAGAATAATAGCAACTGTCTCGAGATTTATTACACGACCACACAACAACAATAGGCTGCTTTTCAGTCTAAATTGTCTGGTGCAGCCGTCTAATGAAAGGAACAATATGTGAATGAGAGCAGCTCTGTTGGTAACTTGACTGCAAACAGTTTAAATGCATTTATTTAATTCTTTTACTAACAACTGCATGGTCTAACTGTCCCTCGTATTCTGATTTATTATACGTCGCAAAGTGAAGTTTTTATTTAACCCTGGGATGAGCTGAACTAATGTATCTGCATAGGCAATGTGTGGACATCTACAATCTAATGTGATTTCTTATTTAAAGAGTTATAGAGAAGAGAAATGTTTTTTTCTGAAACTAATATGCAGGGTATGCCCTGAGTGTACGCTGTGTTTTTACATCCTCACCTTCTCAATCTGCCTCTGCTGCTCGCTGAGCTGAGCGTCCATCCTGGAAATAATTTCCTTAAGGTAAGCTCTCTCCTCTGCTGTGGCCTTCTGCTGCTGGGCCAGACGGTCCTGCATTGCTGAGATGTGCAGAGTGACCTTAACCCAGTTGCACAGTTTGTCTTTTGTGTTTTTGATCTATGTTTTTTTTACAAAGCGTGTGCACGTGCGTGTGTCTGAGGTACTTCGAAGCTGCTCATCTCTGTGCCGTGCTCCTTGCTCCAGGCCGTGAGCCGTGTGCTCGTGCGTGCTCTCCACCCGAGAGGACAGCTCTCCGAGCCGAGAAGAGAACTGCTCCATCTGCTCGATTACCCCTGTGAGAGACCTGGACAAAGACAGACTGATGATGAGTAAACATGAGAAAATCTTGACCAGGATTAGATGGTCTTTTTTTTAATTTTTTATCAAAGTTGGATATCTGTCATTTTTTTCTCTTTCACAATGAGAAGCAAGCCTTATTAAATGTCTCTCCGCTCGTCCTTTGATACTGACTCACCTAGTCTGAGATGTTGCACTGGTAACCGCATCAATCTCTTCATCTTTTAGTCTCTTCAGTCTCTGGAGTTGATCTTCATGATCTTTCTTCATCTCCAGGATAGATTTTCTGAACAGCAAACACAAATGCAATATACACATTACTATAGTTTTTGACTCAATGTTTTGCTCCATAAAACTTTCCTGGGTTTACCTCTGGAGATCTCGAAGTCTCTCCACCTCGCGGTCTCTGTCCTCTTGAGCTTGGGCTACTTTCCGATGGTACTGAGCCTGCAGCACTGAGCGTTCCTCCTCGGCTGATCGTGTTAATGTGGCCATCCGTTCCATCAGGTCTTCACACTCGAGCCGCGCCCGTGTCTCCCTCTGGGCAGCCGACTCCTCCAGCAGCTTCACACGAGCCCTGAAGACACACAGAAAAGACTTACATAAAATAGACATAAGAAAAAATTTCATATGTGGGCATAATCACATGGATGCTGCATATTTGAGTTGTCTAGGCATGAATTACTTGTGTGTGTTCTCCATTAGCTCCACATCCTGTTTATGCCGCTGTTGGATATTCTCTAGCATCATCTGGCTTTGGTTTCGCTCCAGCTGCAGTATCTTCGTCTGTGTAATGACACATACATGCTTTAAGCTGGGCAAGTCAATCAAAGCATCTCATCTTTCTTTTTTTTCTTCTTTCTTTTTTTAAAAACTCCAACTATGTTTTTCCCCTCATTACCATCATCACAACACACCTGCCCTTCCAACTGGATGATGCGAGCTTGTAAAGCTTGACAATCCCCAGGTTGTTGTTCATTGCCTTTAAACCCCTGCTGGTTCCCAGCATCAGCAACACCTCCAAGACCCAACAACTGAGACTGCCACATCGTTGGAAAAAAGAAAAAAGTCAAAACCGAGAACAAACAAGGTGGATCTGCTGAAAATATCCTTAGGTTGAGAACAATAAGTAGGCCTTCACCTGCTGTTGTAGCTGCAGCTTCTGCACGCTGTCTGCTGTGTAAGCCACCTGTTCAGAAGGAGGAGGAGGACTTAGAAAAAGCCACATTATATCTTATAGTGATATAAGGTCTTTATTTGAAATGGTAGCAGTACCTGTTGTTGGACTGCAGCTGAGTTGTTCTGTGTTTGGCTCTGATGTGGATCTGCAAGGAGGTAAATAAGCATAAATAACAATCATGCTAAGGTGCTAACAATGGATATAAAAACAGAGAAAAATTAGGCTGTCAATCATCACTCATGTCCCTGTGAATACATACGCCACAATGTGCCAGGCTGTACAGCGGACAAAGCGCTGGGCAATGGTGGCAGTTGCAGGGTTTCATCAGAAGCCTGACTGGGCTCCGTTAAACCCCCCGATTCCTTAATGGATGGAAAGTGGGGGGGTTTGGACTGAGGCTGAAGGTAACTAATGCTAGCAGAAGATTCTGGAAAGGGCGTAGTAACCTGAGCAGGGCAATCTGAGGGATGAAGCGAACTAAGCGTTTGTTCAGAGCCTGCTACAGCTTGGAGAGCAGGCAGTGAGGGGGATATCAGAGTAGAAGGAAGGTAATACTGAGCAGTAGGAGTAGATTTGTTTCCAGTATAAGGAGACAGTGGTGGAGTTAAGGGGACATTATCAGGATCTATATGAAAGGAGGACATCAGGAGGAAAGATTTTGAGCATGACAGGATAACTGTATCGGCAGCATGACGCAAGTACAACATGAGAATGCCAAAAGCAAAGTGTTGCCACATGGCTTTGAAAACATGGACGTAGAGTCTAATACATCATTTTTTGAAAGCAGATGATCAAGAGTCAGACTTAAATACCTTGCTTGGGCTTCTCCTCTCGGATAGGAGTCGAATGAGCTTCAGGGCTGAAAGAAAAGCACGAGTTAACAAAACTAGAAAATGTAGCTTAAATGGATTTATTGGATGTTCAATACATAAACTTTACCTTGTGGCTTTAATAGATGGAAGCGTGTCTTCATTGCTTCTGGAAATTTTTGATCTGTCATGGATACTGAAGAGATAATCATGTTATTATTTAGGACTGAAAAACATTTATTTCTGCCAGCGTGTTGCCTGCTCCTCTGTGTGGCGTACCTAAGAGTTGACTCGAGTTTGACTTTTTCTCCGAGGTTTGAAGAATCCTCCTGCTTAGAAGTTTTTGCCTCAGTCTTTAACATCTTCTTCCTGCTCAGAGCCCCAACTAACCATTCATCGTCATCCTTCTCCTGCTTGGAAGTTTTGGACTCAGTGTTTGATGTGGACAGAGTCTTCTTCCTGCTCAGCGCCCCAGATAACCAGTCTTCACCCTCCTCCTCATCCTCCTCTGCTCTCCTCTGGCCTTTAGAAACCTCCGGTTTGGCTTGCTTGGCCTCGGTTGGTGTGTCTGTTGCTATTTTTGCAACAGATGACATCTGCCTTCCAGGCGAGGAAGGCTTTCTCTCTAACAGAGGAGAGGAGGGAGCCTTTGGGGAATCTAGTGAAGTGTTCATCTCTTTAGGACCCTCCCCTACATTGTCAGGCTCGTTGTTTATCTTAAGGCCAAGCCAGTCGGCTGAGTTCCGGTGTCGGCTGGAGGCGGGGGTGGTATGTTTTGAATTCTTCTCCGGGGTCGAGGCGCTGATATCCTCTGTCGAAAATCTGATCACAAGAAAAAAAATGAACTAATCTGTTTATTTATCTTATAATTCAGAATGACAAATGCTATCAAGGTTGGACAGACCTGACAGACTGTCTGCGGGACTGGCGACCCTCAGGTGTGGACCCCAGAGTGGGCTGATACGACCCGAATGTAAGGTCCTCATCTAGAACTGACAGAAGCATAATTCTTCATTTTATGTTTATTTAAACCGTCACGTTATCAACACAGAATCACAACTTTCCTTCACCTTTTACAGTAGGATTCTTCTCCTGTTTCTCTTGAGATGGAAGTTGCTCCTTCTTCTCACCCAAGGATGGTTGCTCTAGAGGACGTGTGGAAGAGAAACTCTCCAGAATATCATCGATTTTAGTATGAAGTCTCCGAGGGGCATCACCCCTGAAAGCATTAAGGAACGGAAATGAGAAAATAACGATAGGACATAAAAGGTAATTAGCTACCTTTGTAAAATATCGTCAAGGTTTGGCTTTGTTTTTTAGCTGCACAACAAAGCCCAAGGCACGCAGTAATTATTTATTATTTGAGCTCTATAAATACGGACAACAATGAGTGAGAAAGACAAAATGAGCTGGTACTTGTCCTTTGTAGACCAAAGTGGAGTCTCGTTTTTCTTCAGCTTGGCTTTATCACTGTCAAATCCGAGAATACCCATTATGTCGTCGTCATCGTCGTTAAAAGACAGCAAACTTTTCTTTGATGGATGTTCTGTTGAACAAAAAACGAAAAGGGTTCAGTCAGAGTGGCCATTGCTTGGGAAAATGAAAAGGAAAAAAAAAACTCTCGGGAAATCTGTCTGACTTGTTTCATTCTTCAGGATGGGAGACGCTGATGCTGAAGTGGATGGTGCAGATTTTTCAGGTTTGTTCTGTCTCGGTTTAGATGCACGCTTAGTTTCATCTGGGAGCAACTCATCCAGCAGATCTTGCAGGGGATCGTCTAGATCTGCAGAGGAAACAAGATATTTTTCACTATTTTCAGGCCAACGAGCAGCGGTGACTTGTAATCCCTCCCAGTTGTGTCTCATGAATTATTAGAAGTGTGTGTTTGAAAATCCTACACCTGGAAACTGAAGAACTATAAACTGACTGAAAGCTGTAATAGTTGCTAAAAGGGATGCCACTAGCAAATATTTATGCAAGGCACTCAATTTACCCGAAACCTTTTATTTGGAAAAAGATTTCGGAGACTTTTAAATCAGCCTACTTATTTAAAAAGTGGACAGATTATATATATATATATATATATATATATATATATATATATATATATATACACCCATTGTTTCCTGTCGTCAGAAATTTGTGACAAACCTCTTCAATTCAATTCAGCTTTATTTCTATTGCGCCAATTCACGACATTGTCATCTCAATTCACAGACAATCAGTTTGAGCCAATCTGTTGTCATCAGTCAGTATTCATACAAG
>JAOXYM010000022.1:8809254-8820561 GCA_028567055.1 Leptatherina wallacei
CTCCAACACACCTAATTCAAATGAATGAGCCACTGTGATTGGCTGTTGGATCTATTTGATTTGAATCAGGTGTGTTGGAGCAGGGATGGGTGGAAAACATGCAGGAATGCAGCCCTCGAGGACCAGGGTTCCCCACCCTTGCAGTAGATGGATGGGTGGATGGATGGATATTTGGATGTTTAAGGATGCACTCACACCTTATAGTCTTGTAGACTTCATTGGGAGTTGCAACATTCTTTCAGGTGGAGTTTGCTTTTACACTGGACTAGTTAAACGAACCAGACCTTTTGAATAATGTATTACCATCTTCACCAGAGGCGGTGTGCACCAAGAATTACCAAAGGAGAGGACAAGACAAACAACAAAGAAGAAAACTTGCTCATCTATTTGGTTAATGAAGGAAAAACTGTTTCCACCACATAAGAGCAAAACATGGAGATGCATCAGATCTTAGCGATCTTTGGTTGATCATATTTCTGTCAGAACATCAGAACCCACAATGTCCTGCTTGCACCAACCAATCCCTCTGCTTGTGGTCTGCTTCCTGTATTTGGTTTGTTTGAAGCAGGCTGAGACCTATGTTCAGACCAGTGTTTGATCTGCATGAGAGTTTGTTTTTCACACCTCCCCAAACGAACCAGACTTTCTGATGAACGAATTAGGATTTGAATCAGAAGGACTGGTGTGAATGCACCCTTAGGGCTAACAATAGCTGTTCTCATGGACCTTTGCAATCATTTGGAGCCAACACTATGTTCTACCCTTTTCCACCACACATGCAGATTCTCTCATCTTTGGGCTTCTTGGCCACTGCAACATTTCAGTGGGAGTTGGGAGTCAGGATGGTGGATATCAAAGCCATCCATCAGTAGCGTTCTCCCATGAGTTGTAAATGCAATAAATCAGCTGAAGTAGAAGTTGTAGTTAAGAGAAGATTTAATTGCCTCGCGTTCCTAACACCAGTTGTTGCTGTATCACATGTGCAATAGACTGCACTGCATATATGTATTACTTTAAGTAGGCTACCCTTTTCAGATCCATTCCCATACTTCAGCTGCAAGCAATTTCTATATCAAATGCCCAACCCTGCAACTCCCAGAACAACCTACTGAATACAGTTTCCTGCATCCCAGGACAAGCATATGACTCCTTCATCTTACAGAAGAACTCAGAGGGCATGTGTTTCAAATGAGGAGCAGCTGTAGATATTGGTAGGCATTTTTTTTGATGATTAAAATGTTCTGCAACAGTTGCTTTTTGTTATTATTTGTTTTATTTGACGATTGAGGATATGCCCTGGACCCCTGATTAATTACACCACTGCCATTTTTAATCATCTTTGTCTCACCTCTGTCTGTGTCTGCACATGGCCTCTTAGTCTCATGTGCTTTAATGGGCATTTTTGGGCATTTAACTACAAATTGTGGACAGCAGGCATGTCCTTTCAGTTTATGAGAAGATTTGCATAAATTAATCCAAGAGCAAAAATACATGCAACTTCATAGTCTAATAACATTTTTATGAATCGGAGTCTTTTCATGAGAAATTTCTTAAGAACAACTTAAGAAAGGATTTATGAAAAATTCCTCTGAAAATATTGCTGAACGAGGCCCAATGATCCCAAACACACTGACAAATCTACAATAGAAAGATTGTAAAAGAAAAGGATGAAGGTGTTGCAATGGCCCAGTCAAAGTCCAGACCCCAATCTGATTGAAATGTGTTGGAACTTTTGGAGAGTTGTGCATAAACAAATATCTGAAAGCTTCAATGAGATGAAACAGTATTGTAAAGAAGAGTGGGAAATATTTCTCTGCTGCACAGTGGGAGACTGATAACATGCAGAGAAGAATTACTGCATTTTATTACTACTACATGTGCTTCTATAAACTCTGGAATCATAGGATATACACTTTTTTTTTTACACTTCCTCTCCTTTTGGGTTAGTTTCTGTTAGATAAAAAATGCCATGTTGTAATATACCATGTGTTTTTGTTAATCTGAAGTTGTATTTACCCCATTTTAAGACCTGGTAGGACAGGATGATTGTGATACAAAAAGTATTAAAATAAAAGCTGGTGTACTATCTTTTCCACATGACTGTAGAGGAATACTGTAGGCTTGGAGGCTATGACACAAAGTGGGAGTGATGACTTCAGGAAGGGCAAGAGTATTAAATCTGGAGAGCGTAATGAGCCATGAGTTACATTATCATAGCTGTAAATGCCAAAGGTTTTTGTTATCTGCTGCTTTTTAAAATGTTCTCATCTGCAAAGTTTATGAAAATAAACCACATTAGCTCATATATCCTCTGTCTGTTTGGCTTGATTTGTGGTGCCCTTACCTTGTCATTTCCACTGTTGTCATTTATGAGTTTCTGTTGCACCATTGCTTTTTATATACGGCATTTCCTGTTCAACATTCTCCTTCTGCCTGTGATAGGAGGCACAGAACATGAAACAAACTTAGATCCACATATTCATTTCTACATGTTTCTCATTACATGTTTTCAAGATAAACACATGATAAGACACACATTAAAATACAAAGTCCTTCTTTTTTTTTATCAGTTCTTAATTATGCAAGCCAGATGTTGCCATGCTCCATGGTGCTTCAGCCACGTGTCATTGTTTGCTATAACCGTGAGTGTGTAAGCAGGCCCAGGGGGGGCTGAGATGATTGCACTTTGAGTCAATTAGCAGCCATGAACTGGAGAGCTCTGATGTTTTCTCCTCCATTCATCTCTCCATTAGAAGAGCAGGAATACATGGTTGTTATGTAGCCAGCCACTTAATCCACACACTGTTGCTCAAGGCAAACCTTAAAATAATCACCGGAGTGATTTCAAATCAATGATGCAGATAAGTCTCTTCTTTCTCTTTCGCACTCTCTCCCACACATGAAACACATATGCACTTTTATGTGTTTATGTGTACGTGTGAGTATTCACAATTGAGTCTGGGTGGAAACATTATGTAATTTAGTTCATGTGCTATTTAATGCTTTTTTCTTTGAGATCATGCTGTTGATTCTTTTCCATCAGGCGCTATTCAAATATTGATAAAAAAGAAAATAAATTATGATATTTACAAAAAAAAGTAAGAAAAGAACATTTTTATTGATGCTAGAAATGGAAAAGATGGCTCTAACAAGTACTCACGGTTTAATTTTGTTGGAAAACCTCTGTCGCAGGATGAGAGCGATTGTGGTGAGGACCATCATGGTTGTACACATGATGTAGGATCTCCTAATCTTGGGTCTGCTTCGGGTTTTCGAGCACTATAACTTCTTTCCCCATTGAAAGGCTTGAATGACATGAGGCAGAGTTTGTGGTGTAACAATCAGACTATTCCTGCCTTGGCTCTCACTCATGATTGGGGAGATTAGCACAGAGGATTAGCTGGGATCAAGGAGCGGGTTGGTTCTCGCTGGCAGGGTTCAGAGGTAAACAGAGCATGCTGTGTTGCTATTCTGAAAGCAACCCTGCCCACCACTATGTCATTAGCACAGCAAGCCAAACCAACCTCTATATTGTGTTTTATGTCAAGAAAGGGTTTCATTATGGAAGGCTTAAGGCAGCATCACAACATTCGTTTATATGAACTGTGCTATTATTGTGCTCAAGCTTACTTTGGCAAATATTACATCTTTGCTGCATATCATGTGGCTCATTTTATATAAATCTAGCAGACTCTCTCATGATATTACAGGAAGCAATGTGCAGAGTTCCTTCAATCTATTGTTATTAAAAAGCGACAGCATAGGGCCACATGAGGTAAAAATAAAGAGAGGGACAGTCCGTAGTTAAGCCACTTATTCTTAGCAATGCTGACTAAAGCAAAGAAAGGCCAAGAAGAAAGAAAGAAATGTATGTATGAGTTAGTAGAAATGGCAGAAAAGAAATAAAAATGAGAAAAAAATAACAGAAGAATCAGTTCAGAGCAAATGTACATTAAAAACATTTATGTGACTCGGGATCAGATGGATTTCTTTGTCATTTTATTTCAAAGTATACTCAGGTACAGATAAAAATGTGAGCTGAAATGAAAAAAGAAAAATGTACAATTTTCACTATTAACTTTTAAAAATGTAGAAATGTCTCAGTATTCATCATATCTAACAAACACAAGTGGATACAGACTGATAAGAGGAAACATCTGGAAATCATTCTAATGTTTAGAAAGATGCTGTTTACATTTCAGTTTCTCCATGTACACATTCAGCAGAAGGCACACCCAAGTCAAATGTGACCTCTCATCCACTGTTGGGTGTATGTTTGCATTTTCTTCCTCTTTGCTCTATTCTTTTATTGGGTTTGTCTTTTACAAGAGTACAAATGCAAGTAGGGGAGCTGTACTTTATGTCTTACATCCTCTCTTTCACAAACACACTGCTAGCCATAAAAAGGGCACAGTACTTGTTCTTATTTTTGTTTATGTAATGTATATATTCCATAGTCCATGATTATCATAGATTACACCAAACTGTGTTCCCAGATTACAGTCAGTTGATTCCTGACTTTCAAAGGTGCAGAAAATTCAAAGGATCTGCATCCAAGAGTTTCAGCCAGTTGAAGTCGACAGCTGCGTCCAGCCCACTTCCTCATAGATGGTGTTGATGCTACAACAAACTGTTGCCAAGAGTTTGGTCCACGCTGTCGCCACCTCTGGTGTCACAACTTCTGGATACTCTTCTCCCAGGACTTCCAGAATGACACCACTCAGAATCTGAGGAAGACACAAAAAAGTGCATTAATTCAACTGACATTGAACTGCCATTTAAGAAAACAGCTTAACATTTTGCTTCTTTTTTTCACCCCTTTCTGTCTTTTTTTGACTGATTACATTGATATTATTTCATAATTATCTCTTTCCGATGATATAACATGAGATGCTGTTGAAGATGCAAATAAAAATAGATGATCTGTAAATGTAAATAAATATGTAAACAAAATGTTAAACCTGTGTAATATGTGCTATTTGAATGAACATATTTCAAGCAACAGGGATAGTTTTAGTATGTATTTGGACCACATTAAAGCAACACAAGTTTCCAACCTGAGGCATCACGTAACAGCTGCATTTTGCTGTACAGAACCGTGTCACACGGCAACAATTAGATATCAACACAGCGGCCATTCTAAACATGCACCATGGCTAGTTCAACAAATAAATGCACGAGCACATCATCGGAGGAAGCAAGCAAGAGAAAGAGAAAAAGTGACAGGGCAGGATAGAAGACAATAGTTAACAAGAGTTGACTTTTATTGCCTGGAGAGAGCTCAGAGAAAAGACAATGCAAGACAGATGCCAAATCAGCCTTTCGTGACACCAAAGTTTGAGAAGTTCTCACAAAGAAACATTTTTAGGTTTGTTTCTCTGCACTTTAAAAAGTGTAGTAGTATCACAATCTATGGTTAAACTGTGAGATAGAAACTTATTTGTGAACTGTTGTTTTGTCCAGGGTAGCACTCATATGAGTTACAGTAAAAAAAAAAAAAAAAGCCCTAACAATGCATAGTCTTCTACCCAGATTCTTGTCATTTTAACTTGAGAGCAAAGAAGAAAAGGGAAAGGACTGTGGGTTTCTTCCCTGTCTGTGACAACGAAGTCTGTGGACTAATGCCATTTCCCAGCCCTTCCCCTCTTTATAAGAGTCAACATCAACAATTCTAAATGTGTACTTTGTCATGCAGTAAAACATCACACCATAACTTCATCATGTAGCCAGAACATTTCTAAAATAATAAATATGTATGTCACCAAGTAATGAAATTACACCAATGTTGACATATTGGGACACTTAAACTATGTCTCTGTATTTACAGAGAAAAGGAGTAACTGTAAAAATATCAAATCTTAAAGCTGCAATGTACCTATTACACAATCTCTCAAGAGACTAGATTGGTATTTGATCACGTGTGGACTTGGTCTTTCTATTAGTTGGAAGAAGAAGTCAGCTACCACAAGAATTTTCACTGGGAAATTACTTTTCTCTCACTATGATCTTTGTAACTTTTCAGATCTGAACTATGTATGATCTGAACTAGTTTCAAGTCTCATTTGACCCCACTTGATGTTGATTTTCAGTTCCATATAGAATTATACACACAAAAAGCAGGATGTTCTCCATGCTGAAGCTGCCTTAAAGAAAACTAAGAACTGAGTTCCTCTGTGGCTGACCATGAGCAGCCCAAGTGCGGCTGCTATGCATGCACCTGGATCAACCTCCATTCTGATAAACAACATACCAGACTAAAAAGATTTAAAAAGAGCAGCATGGATGTTTGTTTAGAAGAGAGACTTTAGCAGAAAATTACCATAAACCTTGCTGTGTGATGTAGATCGATTACATGGCCATGCATTGAACACGTCACCACAGCTGACCCAAACAGTGGCATGTTATGGACCTTGTACATCTGTGCATAGTCCTAAACAGTTTGCGTTCCTGGACTGGGAAACAATGTAGTTGTAATCCGATGAAGTGCATAGTTTCTGCAGTTCACAGTCAGATCATCAGCTTTTTTGTAAAATCTGTTTTTATAAAAGCAAAGCCTGAACCGGAGGGCTTCAAAACAGGAGTCAATAATCCAGCAGGCGATGCTATGGTGGCTATGTCCAACTTTATGCACAGTCTATGGTATAAATGAAGCATTCCATAAAGAGTGAAACCTTTTTCACACAGTGATCCAAACAAATAAAACATCCTTATTAAACTACCACTAGTCCCTTTTGGTAATTCCTATAGACCAAAAACAGCTTGAACTGTGTTATAATTCCCTCACAAATTAGAAGGCAGAATCGGCTGAGCCACAACAGTGTCATTGGTCAGAGTAATATGCAACACTGCCCTCCTTTCTGCTCAACACATACACATTAGTTTAGTTCTGTAACCTCCTTTACTGGCTTAAAGGTAAATCTACTTCAACCCTACATTTCATCTCTGTGCTTTACAAACAGCATGGTGGTGGATAAAAATGTGCACCAGTCCATGAAGAATTAAGGGAGTCATGAAGGCAAAAGGTTTTCCAACCCAGTACTAGCAAAATGTAGGCCGGTGAGTGTAGATCTTTTATTAGAGCTTCTCTCTATACATAATCTTTGGCTACATTGCTGCTAGACAAATTTTATGCACCTTTCAGTTTTGTGAACATTCTTAGTTTACCTTGAAGTAGACAGGATCCACCTTGTGTCGGAGAGCATGGGCCTTGCCCAGCAGCTTCAGTACCGATGCCACCTTTTCTGAGTTGTCAATGCTCTCCACCAATGTATTGATGGCACTCATGACCCTGTGAGCATGTTTTCTGAGCTGGGAACTCTGCTCCAGCTCCTCTGTGTCCTCAATGTGCTTGAACTGGCTGAAGTATTGCTTAGATGAAGGGAAGTTCACAAACAGCCTGCAAAAAGGAGAGTCACGGAGATAAATGAGAGCCGTAACATTGAGTATGAGTGTACAACTCTTATCAACCTTCCGCTGGAAACCAGCTTGATCCTGCAAAGCATTCATTTTCCAAACTGGCAAGATAGCAAAGGTCAACACTGGCTCTCAGGTGAGAATGTTGCACGTTTTCCTGTAAAATGTGGGCTGTAAACAGTTGCTGCGTTGTATGGTTTACACATGTGTAGCCTATGTAAGAAAAACAATAATCAAGCTACTCAGAGAACATTGTGCAAAGTCGCTGCTTCATTATACTAAACAGTTATTAATAAATCTGACCTATAGCTTCATAAATTCCTCAATCATCCACTCGTACGCCCCAACACTTTAACCAGCCTGTCAGCTCAGGTGTCTGACTTGTTTTACGCTATCGTTCCTGTGTGCTCCTGCACAGTTTATAAACAAAGGTGAAAAGAAGGCAAGATTCATATTCAATTCACAATTGAATGTCAGTTCTTAATAAAGCTAACATAACATCACCTAATTCCTTCCTTTGTCTGACGAAGTGATGATAATTGCTGTAAAGACAGCTAATATTTCATCTTTCTTTAGGTGTAAATATTCCTCTCATTCTAACTGAAGCTGCAGGTTTTCATTTTTCTTTGCACACGATTCAAAATTTGCTCTTTCTGAGAACAAAAAGTCAGTTCAAAGATGTTCTCTCGGATTATATTTGAGCGTGACCCTCAGAGATATCAAATTAACAAAAAGGAACCTAAGGCTCACCCCCCTCCCACACTCTGGGAAGAGGGCCAAAGCATCTGGGTACTGGATATCAAATCAAGATGTCCCATCTCCCCCTGGCTGTGCAACAACTAACACAAAAAGGAAGCCATCTATTCTGTTAGATAAGCGAACAGTATGCCTATACGTTGGAGTTTATGTTTGAAAAGGGAGGAAACTAGAGCGTAAATCTGAGTTGAGAGCTTTTAAAAGTGTGAGAGCTATATATTCCAAGTTTAACTGTAAACTAATGAGGAGCCACAGTGTTTAATCTTTCTGTCTTGTAATTGCATGACCTGTGGTTGCATATAAATAGCCTAATTAGACTTTTATATGGTCAGTGGATTCTTAATCCTTCCTTATCTTATTTCAAGAATAATTGAAGAGCTGAACTGAGAGACAGCTTCTAATTTCAGAGACAGAGCTCCATGATTTACCAGTGTGGATCTTATCTCTGACCTAGAAGACAGTAGGTTTGAAGGATTAGTGTTATAACTGAGGTTCAACTGAGTGACGGGATCGATTTTTACTGCCTAACAGAGAATTTCTCAGGGTCAAGTTTTCGGTCAAACGTCATTCCTCAAATTCCTGAAGTCCATAGCATAGGGTCTTTGCGATGGAATGTAAGGAGAAAAATATTATGAGACATGAATAGATTTCTCGACTTTCAGTAAGTACTCGGAGATAACTGGAATGTGCGGGGTTTGTTTGTTTTTAAAGAAAAAAAAAACGTTTTCAATGTTCTGCATTGAATCTTTTCATTGAGCAATCTGTGAAAAAGCACAATTTGCACCAGTGATGACTGTGCATGTGTAATGGCCCCCAACACATCACATGTAACCTCCTGCAATCAGTGGGGATTATAAAGGCAGGCTGTGTCATGCCGTGAATCTGGTCACACTTGAAAAACTGTCAAAGGCTTCACATATCGCTGCAGATGGCTGACTGGAGCAACAGTTTCTTCTCTTGGATTTCAGTGTGAATTTTTAAGACATAGCATAGCAATCTTCCTACAGCATGGCAAGGTCACAGTAATTAGATACAACCAATGTTTAAGTGAACGAGGGAGATAATTGGATTAAAAAACTGAAACATGCTTGCTCTCAGAGCAAAGACTTCTAAAGGTCTTCCTGTTTCTGAAGGATTCATGTTGCTGGAGGTTTCCTGGTCCTCTTTACGGGCATTAAAAACAGGACCCACTCAGTGAAGGAGGGACCCTCGCCAAAGATGTCTGAGTGATGGATTATAACGTTTATCATTTGCATTTATCATTTGATAAATATGATTATGGTAATAGGAAGAGGTGGGAATATTGCATAGACAACATGCTCATTAAAGTTGATCTTATTCAGCATTCTTGGGGATGAAGTTCTCACAGTTTGGACTCTGAACTGGGTTAGATGTATATATTTGCAGGTTATTGAAATACATTGGGTCTGCTCCAGCAGGTGCATGGATATAACTGAGATCAAGTGAATTTGATGCGTAGAGGAAAAGTCTCAAAACAGGAATTAAATCCTTGATACACATCTTTGCCACAGAACAGCATTTAAATTCTTAAAGCATAGATCAAAAGAGTGAAAACAGATGAAATACCTGACGAGTATGGCCACTCCAACATCATCACAGTTCTGGAAGACTTTTCCCCATGAGTCCTGGATCATCACCTTCTCCTTGTCAGTCAGAGGGCTTGGTCGCTCCAGGTGGTCCACCTCTCCCTGCTTCCTCTCCATCTGGAAACACAGTGTGCAGCGAGCTGAGTACACGCAGCAGGCAGAGCTGAAAACGCCGCTCCTCCCCTAGAATAAACACAATCTCAACCCTTTTTCCCTGTTTGCGTGTCTTTCTCAGTGAAAAAAAGAGCGTAATTCAGTTTTCTTTTGCCACCCTTTCCCAGGGAGAGTCTTTGCTCTGTACCTCTGAATCTCTGCTAAGCGAGAGTGTGAATGAGGAGCAGACTGGGAAAACAAGAAATACACACAGCGAGTGAGGAGGAGCCTCAGTACGCTCCCTTTTAACACACACACACACCCCCCCCACACACACACACACACCACCACCACCACCTTTTCCCTCCGTCCACCTTACCTATGTAGGTGGTATTTTGATGAAAACATAATGAGGTCACATACAAATCGTAGATAAGCGAGCCAGATATGTCATACATCCTGGGTATAAACACGGATGCGAAATGATATCATGGTGTTATAATAAGATAAAGAAGCACACACAACTTTTCCTCGAGAGCAACCAAAGCTGACTGTCCAAGAAAAGGAAGAAATGAAATGTTCGCAGAATGAAAACACTTTGCGGACATATTCACTGAGTAAATCCATTAGAAATAAAGCAGATGTCTGTTCATTTAGGATCCTGTTAGTTCAATTTTTTATGATATACACACCCTCAATACTCATACACACAACTTCCAGCTTTGTGATGGCATATATTATTAGTAGGAAGGCAAATCTCACTTTTGTTATCATGGCTTTAAAAATAATTGGAAAGACTTTTTTACTCCAGTTCTATAATAATTCGGATGAAAAGGATTCACTGTCAAAAGACAGCAAGCATGAGACATCAAATATCATAAAAAGCTAAGACTGAGATATTAACGGTCTCGCAGGAAGGGTGCAATGTATGCACCTTTGTTAAACATTGACACGTATTCTTGATAGTGTGCCATAAACGATCATGTAGGTGAAAGGGTTGATGTGCAATTTGTGACATTGCAGGATCTCAAACATATCAGCAGAGTCACATAAAAAACAGCCATGTCACCTTCCTCAGCAGGAATACAGCAGAGTTATAGACAGTTATATAAGCGAGTGCTTTGTTAATGTTATATAATACTGCAACATACTTTCAGGTGAAAAAATGTGGATAATACAATGACATTGGTGTTTATAGTGCCTATTGTAGCAAATGCTTCTAAATATAAAAACCAGTTCCTGCCAGATAGTCTACGTCCAACTAGGCTGCTGGATATCAAATGATCAAAGGAACTTTGATAATAACTACAAATTTCTGAAGAAATTTGGATGGGGGCCAATGAAGCAACCTGGAGATGGCACCAACATGTGGCAATCAGCTGTGGTGCTGTGATGATAACAAAGGTCTTAATGAGTGTGAGGGAGGACCTACAGACAG
>JAOXYM010000022.1:8843318-8854486 GCA_028567055.1 Leptatherina wallacei
AGACAGACAGACAGACAGACAGACAGACAGACAAACAGACAGACAGACAGACAGACAGACAGACAGACAGACAGACAAACAGACAGACAGACAGACAGACAGCGAACAGACAGACAGACAGACAGACCAACGCTGCCAAATACATGACCTTTACCTTTTCGGCGGACATGCAATCTGCTGACCAGTCCCCATGTTTTCTGGGAAAAGGTAATAAGTTATATCTTTTCACGTATGTGTTGTTATTTACAAGGAGTTATTCATTTCAGTAATAATCATCAAAATACTGATTTAGAGTAAGTTCAGTGATTTGGGGTCAAAGTAAGAATAACACCGGGACATTTGATCTCATCTAAAATAATATGACAGGATTCAGCCCTGCTTCTCAGACTTACTCAGGTGGACATGGAACTTTTCAAGTTGACTCATTTTAGATATTAAAAAATTACAATTTTGTCATTTTGTAAAATGACAAACGGGAAACTTTCTTTTATTTCAGTATTACCATTTATTTAAATCAAAACTTGGTTCAAAAGTAGACATCTGCAATCCTACTCACAATAGATGCTGCACTGTGCTCATTTTTCTTTTAAAATGTGTTCCTCAGGTTGTCAACAGATTTACATGCACTATAATAGATGGCAATTTACTCCCTTTTAGCTGGTTAGTACAAGCTATTTTTGATTGATGCATTACATCACACATAAACAAATGACAGTTTGCTCTGAGGTGAATTGGACAGTTTTACAGCTCTGCACATTCTATGCTATATGCTTCACTTTTTCTTTTTCTTTGTATTTATATTTATCTATATGCACTCCGTCTCTTGTGGTGCTTCTTTGTTCTTACTGGATTTTTGTTCTTCTATGCACTGGTTTATTCTGTTATTTCCATGCATATGCAAATATCCATACCTTTACATTGTGCGTAAACTGCACAGTGTTTTGCTGTGGATCAGCATAGTTATTCTGTCATGAGATGAGGTTTTTTATACATTTAACAGCATGTGCTTTTTGATTTATTGATTTATCATTTTTAAATATTTTCAATGCTATTACTTATATTCCACCTGCTTTATCTTTCAGTCTTTTTTCTATTTTTCCTTCTTTCTTCTATACCAGTTTAAGATGACGTTACATTATTGCTATTTTGACTGAATTAGCAAAAAGAGCTAAAGCTAAAGAAATATAACTGTACTTATAGAAAGTGTGCTTTAAATTTCACCTCTGTGAGAAGCTGAGTAGTCTGCGTTTGAATCAGAAAAAGGAGAAGAAAGCAAAGCAGCAGTTGCCATAATCACATCTCATTCATGCTATATCCACGTGACTTGATCACTTGTTGCTATGACACCATAAGGTCCATTACATGAGCTGAGAGGGACATATCAGTTGAAATGTGCTTCTTATTTCTGTCATTTTTTACCTGAGTTCAGTATTTTATGTAGGTACCACTAATTGGGTGTATGGTCAATTAAACACACATTTTCATCCCATTACGTTTGACTAAGCCATAATGATATTTTCTTGCCGCAATCTCAAAAGTTGTAGAATTTGACACTTTCTTTATGGTGTGTCTAGCTCATAGTGCACGAAGTCTGTATTTTTCACCTGGTTACATGGCCATGTGTGTGAAGCTGTGTTTGTTATTGTGTAGCAGGGGTTTATAAATCTAATTTTGAATTGAGAAAACTTGATATTAGTTGTCAAGAAACACAGAATTTTTCCTCTTTTATAATAAATGTCTAGTTAAATTGTTTCTAGGCCCGTCTTTTGATGCTACTTTTCTCCATTACAAATGATAAGGTTGGACTTTCTGACCTCTATTTTGAGCCACCGTGCACACTCCTCTCTCTTCAGATCAAACTAAACCTCAGAGCCCCCAAGCAATTCATCTCTGTCTCTCAAGTTTTTTACTTCAGTGAGCTCAGGAGTGAGACAGTTCCAGTCTGGTTCTCTTATATTTATTTGTCATCTAGGGACTCAGGACATCCTGCAAGGACAAAGTTACAGATTCAGGCGGCAAAAACATACGTGGGTGAGTGGAAACTGAGGTAAAATAGGAGTTAATCTAGTCCACTAATGGCTGTCACTTCCTCTTGGGGTTGGAGAAATTATCTGTGAACTCAACAGTGATTCATTGTCACCTTTTAAAAACAGATACAAAGCAGATGAAAGTGTTTGAAACTTACATAATAAATCTGACTGAAATCAGACTTAGATTTGAATCAGCAGCCAAAAAACAAGTTTTCTTTTACCCATGACTGTGTTTTGTTTGTACATCCATACCAGTCAAATGTTTGGACACACTTTTGGGAAAGCTTTCCTTTGCACTGATATTATTTTCTGTTAATTGTTTCATATTCTATAAATGAATCATTTGCATAGCATCAGCCTGCTATTCAGTGCTGAGCGATGTCAGGGATGAATCATTATTGCATAAAGCTATTGACTCATTCAGCATCAGATGACAACACCAGCCTCTGGTGTAACAAATATCCAATTATCAGTCTGTCGAACATTTCAAACATCTCAAATCGTGTCTATTCAATCTTGGAAACTTCCTGAAAGATTTTAAATTCATCATATCAAGCATTTCTTGTGTCTCAGTTTCTTCTCTGTTCAACCGTGGAGGCAGATTTGGGATCAGCTGTGGAGTCTCAGCAGCTAATTTCTGTCCGTGTGATGCAGCACTGAGCTGCTGGTCTGCGTCGGCTGGATGTGCTGTTTGGGGAGAACAAGCTGTCCTCAGAGAGGCAACAAACTGATCTCTGGATTTGGTGCTCAGTTGAACAATAATGATTTTTGTGTACTGGAACCTAAAGTCTATTATTAGAACAACTATAAAAATAATTTTTTTTCTTTGTTTGTACGCCTGTGGTTTGTCCAGGATTTCCATATGGGCAAAGCATAAATACAGGATCTAGTTTGCAGAATGACAAGCTGGGTTCTAGTAATAACATCCAGTGGCTTCATGAGAAAGTTATCTATGTTATGTTAGCGTGGGCTGCTTCTCTGTTTATGGAGCAGGGCGTATTGTCGCCACAAGATCAACTTGTCATTCAAACAGTCGAGTTTCATAAGATGTGATGGGTTGTCAAGGAGAAAATATGGGCCTTTTCACACTTTAACAATCCTGTGCTACAGATATGTATTCATGTGAAGAGGTCAACCGTCTGTACATGGACTAAAAATGTTTGCACCTGGAGAGCAAAGCTGTGGAGAATAGATAATATGAGACGGTCACCTGACCTGGAGAGTGGAATCCTCTTCTTCTTGTCGGTCATAAACAAACATAGGTGTAATATAAGATGTTATAAGCTGACCCAGAAAGCCATCACTGTGCTGTAAAGCCACTTGATCCTCACACCTGAGGCTAGGGGGATGATTTAAGAACACTTTTCTTCAGCATGGAGAGAAAAAAATGTAATCTAAAGAGACTAAAGATCTGGACACTTAATTTGTTCGTGAAGGGAGAGAAGAAGTTATTTGGCTATTAATCCCATTCATTTGGTGTCTGTCGAGCTGTTCAACGGGTTACAACCTGTTACATATTTAAATTGCACAGAAATGGCTTGAATTATATAGAAAAAGCACAAAGCTTCTACACTTTAGAAGCCAAAAATGTTTCTTCAGCCTACCTTGACAGTGATGGACTGTCATTATTTGAGGGGATGAACGCATTCAGAAAAGTTCCCTGACACAGATGTAGCACAGACGTCTGTACGTGCAGACTCCTCCATCATCTGTCTCGTACAAGAAACAGCATGACACAAAGATGATACCCCAGGCAAGGGTGAGATCTGATGTCATATTTTTTGAGATACAGTACGGTGTTACCTTTTAAAACCCCATTTAAATCTTTTTTAATTATCTTTCAATGGCAAACAGGACTTAACACCTTCTCTGGCAGGTTTTAGCCACACATGAAAAAAAAAATGTTTTGCTTCTATTATTTATAGATTCTGGCCTTAATTTAACAAAAGTCAAATTACAGATTGCCAGTTTCATCATTCTATGATGCAGATTACAGAAATCTCTTTTTATTCAGTGGTTTTGTGACTTCAGACGGAGCAACACAAACGGGTGGTGTATATTCCACTCTCTCCTCCCCTAAGTTCGGCCATCGGTCCTCTAACATTGTCCTTTGGCTCTGGAACATAATGTACTGGATAATGAAAGGTGTGTTGGTGGAGGGGGCAGAGACAGCATGTCCAGTGGAGACTGGTCTCGTTAAAACTCGCTGCAGCAGAAAGTCCTCTCCGCGTGAGCAGGATTTAGTTGGTATGAGTTAAAAAAGGATGATGTAAGTTTTTATATAAATGGAAATATTTGAAAACAAAAATCAGACATTATGTTTGCCTACCTGTGTCGTATTTAGATGATATTCTGTTTCAGGTACAGCCCCAGTTCCAGAAAGGTTTGGATGCTGTATAAAGTGTAAATAAAAACAGAATTCAATTATATGTATATCTCATAAATCCATATTTTATTACCAATACAACATAATGTTGAAATTTATTGCAAGCAAGCCGATTCAACACCTAGCTGGTGACAGATGCAGTATGTGGTTACTAAAATTTGCAAGGCCTTCCCAGAAAGAAACCTTAAAACCTAGATGGTATTCACAGATGTGTTAGTTGTTAGTTGTCCACTCCGTAGGCGCTTATGCAACGCCATACCATCAGATATACAGGTTTTTGAACTGTCTGTTGATGAGAAGCTGGATGGCCCCTCTCCCCTTTAATCTGCAGGAGACGGCAAAAAGAATTTCAAATTTTGATTTATCTGATCACAGAATGGTTTTCAACTTTGCTTCAGACTATTTTAAAATAGCTTGAACCCAGCGAAGACAGCAGTGTTTCTTAATCATGTTCACATATGATTTCTTCTCATATCAGACTGGTGAACCCCCCCTCATCTTCTCGCTGAAAAGCTCCTTTTATAAACAGTCATGTTGCCAGTTAACCTAAATAGTCATCAAATGCTCCTCCAGTTGTTTTTGCATTATTTTTCCAGCCTTTTGTTGCCCCTGATGTGTTGATGCCATCAAATTCAGGATGAGCTGATATTTTCAATAAATGGTAAAATGTCTCGGTTTCAATGTTTGCTTTTGTATTGGGAATAAAATGTGTGTTTATGAGACTCTCATTTTATTTACATTTTCAAGGCTTTTTTTTGGATTCAAGGTTGTACGTTCCCCTGCTACAGTATATGCTTGTGTCTTAAATGTGTTAGGGTTTTGTGGATACTCAGCAACACTTCAAAACATCTTCATGTTTAGCTGACGTCATTTTGGATTTGGTGTATGAAGACATAAAAAAATTTGACTCTCAGAACTGTAAGTTAGGCCTTTTTGGTTTCCCTGCTTGGGCAACACAACATATCTTCCTTCCTAAACTGTCACTGACCCAAATATCACCCAGCAGTCACTAAGCCTTGTGCGGTAAATACAGTCTCCACTTACATAAAAAGAAGGATTTTTCTCTTCATCTTCCTGCTCCTCTTTGCTCCTCTCTGCTCATTTATGTGCCGCTGCGAGCTCCCAACTAAAATCTGCAGTCAAGGGGTAATCAGCAGCAACATCTTCTAAATTTATGGGGTAGTGTGCTGTTTTATTCTTCCAGGATCAGTGATTCATTGCTTGAGTCCAGTTTTCAGTCTTTAGGAAAGGTCTATAATATAGTTGCAATATTAAACCACAGCCGGTCTGTTTGTCAAACACCTCCAGATACAATGTACTATTAAATTAATATTACTTTTTCTGAGTAGTGCGGTGCTGTCTGTAACCCTGTGATTGGACATTAATTTTTTTTTTTTTTTATTGAAGACTGAAAAGCCAGAGGGCAACAAATAACTGGATTTCTTGAAATTGTTATTTACCCTCAGAATATCATTTCAGAGTTGTTCCAGGGGGAAAATGTGCAGGTACAGTTTATTTCCTTTCTGGATGCATTCATTTCAGACTTGCTTGTTAAATAAATGTATTCTTGAGATATCTAAACCAATCTCTTGTCATAAACACCCAGATACCTTTTTACATAATGAGGTTTGCATTATTTTTCATGTACACTAATTTGCCTGATTCAGCTCATTTATCATCCACATACTCATCTTGATCAATAATACACTCATTGATTGAGAACCTTATCAGAATTACACTAATTTAGTTTTTGTTAAAAGTACGAGCAAAAATATGATTTTTTTTATGTCATGCTCATAAGCTAAAACTTATTTAATCTAAACTTGTTCCATCTAAGTTAGCAGACACAGTGCTAACCAGTTACATGATCGTGCTTATTGTACAAAGTGTGTGTTGCTCAGCATTTTAGATCATTTTTTGTAGGCCTTTCTTTCTTTGTACATTTATGAAACTTGTAATTTACTGAGTGGCACAATGTTTTTTTATTTTTTTATTTTTTCCAGAAAAGCTGTTTGTATGCTTTTAGGGGCTAAACATTTGGAGTTTTAACTTCTCTTGAAACTGGTTAAATGTATTTTAACAAGATTAAACAAGCATCAGGGATAGACATTTTTAAGCTCACTACTGTGAGAGGAATAATTTCAGGGGAGGTTGAGTCTACTAACTTGGATAGGGTCTTGAGACTGACAGTGTGGTCCCAAAAACATTAATTCCCCAAACCCCACAAGAAATCATCATAAACTTCAAGAAAGGAAGTAATGAATCCCTCCTGCTATCTAAGGACATTGTACAAAAAGATTCATTTAAATCAGTGCCAACTCCAGCACAGCTGATTCAGATTAAACAAACTGCTCATCAAGGTCTTTGCAAGCCTGCTAATGAGCCATTCATTTGAGTCAGGTGTGCTAAAGTAGGGAAACCTTGGAAAAAATGGGGCAAGATTGAGAAAAAAAAAACATGTTTTGGAGTCCAAATGGACAGCATCTCCTGATGTGCACCAGCTATCATCAAAAAAAGTGCAGATAAAAAGGGGGAAAGCTGGTAGTTAACCTCTACTGCTCCACTATGGGAAGTATCCTGAAATGACTGCTGCACAGTGTGGTATGCTAGCTTTTCAGCAGCAGACACAAAGACCCTCCAGAGAATGATCAACAAAGAACACTTTGCAGCTCCCTTCCCTCCATGGAGAACAACTGCTAGCAGACCCTATACATCATTTATTTGAACTGTTGCTCTCTGCAGGTGCTATGGGTCCTTCAAAGCACAAACTACCAGACTTGTGAGCAGTTTCTTCCCAAATGCCACCTTCTCTCTTCAACTAACTCAAACAGTAACATTGTATATGTGCCACACTTCTCACATGTGATGTCATGACCTCTCATTGTGACACTTACAAAACTGTGACACGTTTTATATCAGGACTTCAAAAATGTTTGCATGTCTTCACCTGCTTATTTAAAATGGAAACATGCCTGTTTCATGGATCAGTTGGACACGTTGCTTTCAACAAATTGTGTAGGGAAAAGTTATGATAAATACATTGACCTCCACAACTCTAAATGACCTTTTATATAAAAGATTTTGGAAAAAAACCATCTTATGAACATTTTCCAGTCTGGGTTTCCCAGACTGCACTCTGCTGAAACTGCCTTACTTATAGTTTCCAGTGACATTTTTGGTGGCAGCTGACTCAGTTTTGGTTGTATTAGACCTGTCCTCTGACTTTCATACGGCTGATCAAAGTATCATGATGAACAGACTGAGGAATTTGTTTGGGAACACAGATGTTTTAAAATGGTTTGTGTCTTATTCAAAGAAATGTAATTCAGTATTTTTATAAATCACGTGACGTCTGAAGTAGCAGCTATGCCTTGTGGGGTACCCCAAGGTTCTGTTTTGGGTCCATTTCTCTACTTATTATACATATACTCCCTAAGCTAAATTATTAGATGTTACAATAATATTTGTTACTATCTCTATGCAGATGATATCCAGTTATACTGTTCCTTTAGAGCCTCTGAGTTTTATAAATTATATAGCCTAAGTCATAGGTGTCAAACTCTGGCCCGCGGGCCAAATTTGGCCCGCAGTGTAAATATAATTGGTCCGCAAGGCAATACCAAATGACGACTAGAGCTGGCCCACTTGTCTTATACAGCACATGTACTGCTAATACTATAAATCCCAGAATGCTCTGCTGATGTTTTGAGGCCTCAGGCTGATGAACACCTTCGCTCAATCCTGAGGATTTCCTCAGCTCAGAGCCTGAGCCCAGACATTGATGGACCAGCATCCTAGAAGAGATGCAAGTATCTGGATTGGACATATCATAGCAGATCAGTGTGGAGCAAACTGAGCTTTAATTAAAGTTTTCTTTATCCACTTTTTCTTGCTACTCCAAGGCATGAGCTTGAATGGTTGCACATTTGTTGAAGGGTATTATTATTAGTTTATTGGTTCATTATTGTTTTAGTTTTTTTCCAAATGTATTATTAGCCTTGGGAAAAGGTTAATGTTGAAATTAGAATCAAAAGGCTGCAAAAAAAGGGGCATACATTTTTTTTTCAATTGTATTTAAGAAGTAAATGCCATTGATGCATTTTTTTATAAAAAATTACATTTTGTGCTGTGCAATATTAGGTCATATATTGTATAGTAAAAAGCTTTGCTTGTTTTATATTCAATGTTTAAACAAAACTTGTTTGGCTCCAAATGAAAAGGTTCATTGTTATAAGAAAGATTTTTTCAATAAATATCAATATTGGCCTGTGACTTTGTCCAAGTTTTACATTTTGGACCACTGTGTATTTGAGTTTGACACCCCTGGCCTAAGTGATTGCCTGGATGAAATCAAGTCAATGACAATTTGAATGACAATTTCCTTAAGTGAAACACAGATAAAACAGAAACCTTAATTATTGCCCCAGATAATGTCATTCCAGAAATTAGACAGCATATCCGTTTCTGGCCCTCCTCCTCAGTCGAGCCTCAAAAGTTTGGGAGTCATCTTTGACAGTTCAATGTCTCATGAGCTTCCCTCCAAACAGCTAGTTCGTAATTGCTTTTGTCACTTAAGAAATATTTCCAAACTCAAACTACTGGTGTTGAAAGTTGAAGTAAAGATAATTATCCATGCTTTTATTTCTTCTAGTTTACATTATTGTGACAGTTTTTTTGCTTGTTTTAACAAATCAGCTTTAATTCACCTTTAGACGGTGCAAAATGCTGCAGCAAGACTTTTCACCGGTACCAACAGAAAATCACACATCACTCCAGTTTTAGCTTCTCTTCATCGGTTGCCAGTAAATTTTAGAGTTTATTTTTAAAATCTTAGTTCTAATCTTCAGAGCCATACATGGTCAAGCTCCCCAGTGTTTCTCTGATCTGCTGAATCCACATCCCTCTGGGAATAGTATGTGAAAACTGCTATATTCATTTAACTTACTTTTCTTATCATGTCAACATAAGCTGTAATACAAGAGGTGAGAGGCCATTGTTATTCAGCAGGCACAACCTTATCAGTAACTGTTTATAATCACGTTTACTGCTATTTCATTTCAATTCATTTTATTCAATCTGGACTGTTACTGTCATGTCACAAGACTTGAGTGAAATAAAGTTACGTTCAAACTTTATTTTCAATACTTTCATTTTTAACTTATTCAGAAGCACAATTGTCTATTAAGGACGTGATGAGTTTCATGGTATACCAAGAAATCAACCAATAAATCTTATTACCATCACTGGTCAAATGGCAATGTCAGTTTTAATTATCACAACAAAGTTTTGCATTGTTAAAAACTTGATTTTCATGCTATCCATGATTGGAATTAAATTGCGTGCAGAGGTCTGAAAGTAGGATGTTACAGAAAATTAGCACTTGGCCTTGCAAAGTGAATATGAGCCTGTCAAATCCAGAGAGTCTTATTTTTCATTATGATTGGTGAAACAGTATGAGAGGTGCAGTGATGACAAATCAGCAGAAAATGAGCAGAAAATAAGCTGCCGGGAGGGAAGATGAAGGTTGAGGAGGTCAATTTCATCTGTTGTGACCTATTGATCCACTACATCAGATTGTAGAACTTATCAGGTATTTCATAAATGTTTGATTCTCAGTGATTTGCAGTGAGACACAGAGCAATCTGTGAACCAATGAGTTTTCATGAGCTGAACTTATATTTGGGTGCCAGCTTTTGGAAGCTTGAGGTGTTATATGATATTATGTAATTTAATAGATATATGCATAATAGTAATGCCAGGTAATACTCTCCCCCCTTCTATCTATATGATTTACTTGCATTCTTCCACAACCCACAGATGTGATTGGTCAGTACTTCATGGTTATTCTGTCACCAACATCTTTCCTAAAGATGTCCATATCTGTTTATGGAGATTGCATGTTACCTAACTTGATACCAGCTGTATAAACAAAAGCATACAAACCTTGAATAGTATTTAAAACAACTCTCTTGAGCCCTGTTTGAGTTGTAGCTTGAAGCAGGTCAAGAAGTGATCCTGCTCTCCGTGCTTAAAGCTGTGTCGGTTGCTTCTAAGTCGCCCAATACAACAAAAGTTGTGTGTCTCAGCTCTAGGACCTATTTGGCGCCTTTATATATATACATATATATATATATATATATATATATGCTGTCTGGATGTAGCTTTCAAATTCATTTTATGTCATGCTCTTTTTGGGACCCAACTGAAAATGAAAATAAATTAAATGAAGAAAAAATGTGGTATTAATCCCAGTAAATAAGTAAAAACATATTTAAGAATTAAGTTTAATTAGATTTTTTTAAGTGAATTATTACATTTAAGATGGATATTTTTGAAAATTAAGTAATAATATAGCAACATGTAAAAAAATAACATGTAAAATAATTTTTTTATAGATAATTGTATTTTTATTGTTTTTCTCTCATCATTTCAATATGTGCTATAGTCTGTTTCCTGAAACATCTGCAACTCTTCTTCTAAAAAAAAAGTCTGTATGTAATCTGATGTAAATGTACAAGCAGTAGAATTCAGTTATTACCAGTTTGTATCATATCTATAATGGAACTGCTAATAACAGGGCTTAATTTCATAGACTGGTGACATATGTGGATATATCACACTTCTTTATTCCACCCCAGCATCCATGCAGGAGGATTGGAACACACTGGGGAGGCCACCACCTCAAGTCCAGCATGGAGACAAACAACCATGCACACTAACAAAACAAGAGAATACAAAGAAAGTCCCCACAC
>JAOXYM010000022.1:8856506-8866737 GCA_028567055.1 Leptatherina wallacei
ATATATTACTCACTACACCTAAATTATTCCTGTGGGATAATATGAACAATATAAACAGCTTCTATTTGGCTCTAACACCAACTGTATTAATATAATTTTCCTCACAGATGGAAGAAACATCAGATCCAAGCAACAAAGAGGAGCCTGAACAATGACTGTTATCTAAAATAATTTGAACATCATGCAAGCCTTATGCTTTTAGTTTAATTATATTCAGTGGTAGTTTTTTCCGATAGTGCCCTTGTGGCTGTGCTCCAGTTTTTCGTGTCAATTGCAAACATCAATAATTTGAACTACACTTACAAAACTGTCGGTGTGAAAGATTTTTGGGGCTAAAACTAGTGTTAACATACTACTTTACATACTGTTTCCTGTCTATATATATATATATATATATATATTGGGGCCATTTTTTAAGTGGTCATACTCTATTCAGAAAGCAAGCAGCTCCATCCTCAATCCCTGCCACTTGTTGATGATAAACTCTTCATTGCCTACAATATATCAATTGGTGTGTGTTTTCAGAAAAAGAATGCTGCATATATTGAGTGCCACTGTAGTTTCTCTGCTAGCTTGGGGGGAAAAAGAGTGAGGTGTGGGATGCAAATGACAACTTCACCACTAGATGAAACAAATGCTACACATTGCTTGTTGTAGAAGATGACTCACATTTACAACCAAAAATATATTAGCAATTTTAACACCCGTAAAAGCACCTAAAAACAACATCTAAGGTACTACCTCTGTGACAAGGAAGTAATATCTGTCACAACAGTGTGACAGAGCAGGGATCTTAAAATTTAAGATGAATGGATTTAGAGGCTCAGTTAAACCATGTACAAGATGTACAACTAATTTTGAATTCTGCAACCCAGATTTGTGTCATTATGTTTCAGTTCTTCGTGATGGCTGTCAACAGATGATTCACAAAACTCACTTTCTGTGAGCAATGCACAAAAAGAAACACATCTCGGTGAAGTCTGCCGTCTTCCCAACAGTTCTTGACAGGTTCATGTGGATATAAGTGGTCTTCCATGTGACAAAGGTTGAATTTGATAGCTGCAGCTGACAGTTTCCTGTGCAGTGAAAAAAGGCTAATGATGTGTGTCGTCTTGGGATCACGTGTAATGAAATCCGCAGGTAAAGCTCTACAGCTGGTGTACAGGACAAATCTTCTAAAAGCAGGGAGTTCTCTGCATGAAACCACAAACCTTTTATTTCTCCACTGGCTGCAAAGTAGGCAAACAAAACAATTCCTCAGGTATTATTGCTCAGACTTGTATGAGTCTGACCTTTGTTTGATAAAGGACTGGACTGCCTCTTGAATGCGAGTGCCTCATGAAGTCCAGCATGTGGAATTGCTGGGGTTTCTTTGGATCTGGTCAAGGGAGGGTAAAAGAATATAAAGGAAATTTAAAAGAAATGTTCATATGTTGACCTCACTCTTAGCTTGAAAAGACTTTAGATTTCATTTCATTTTCATTTGACAGTTTAATTTTCACATGGCTTTGCACAAGCAGCATAGACTGGACAAAACGAATCAGAAGTACAATACACCACCATGCTCGAAAA
This sequence comes from Leptatherina wallacei, assembly GCA_028567055.1. Classification (NCBI taxonomy): domain Eukaryota; kingdom Metazoa; phylum Chordata; class Actinopteri; order Atheriniformes; family Atherinidae; genus Leptatherina; species Leptatherina wallacei. The sequence goes on from JAOXYM010000022.1 coordinate 8,858,079, forward strand.
GGAGCAGGGAAAAGAAAAAAACGTATAATACCAACATAATACACCAATAGAGGGTCTGTCAATTATGTAACAACAATTAATGAAATTACTCACAGTCTACAAAATAGCTGTCATTTATCAAGTTTATACGCTCTAATTATTCTATTATATCCTTTTTTTCCTTTTTTATACTCCACATACATATAGATACACACATACACTTATACACATTTACATACCTATATGAATATATACATATCCACATACACATATACATACACACATATATACATCAAGGCGCTTCTGTCCATGTTATATATGATTTTTCAAAAGACTCTTAAGTTTAATAAGAATTTGGCATGATTTCATATCATTCAAATCACCACGGCAACAGTGTTTTGTCAACATGGGAAGATATCAGCTTAAGTGCTACATGAGGCTGTGGCATATCCCTTGATTTCAATCTCTTGGAAAACTCAATGACTGAATAGCAGCGGCTCTGTGATGTTACACAGTCGGCTATCTATTTGGCATCTAAAGAAAACATGACTAAGAGTCCTCATTTAGTTCAGTGCATCTCACCATCAAAATACCTCTGCATTTACATGTATTATATCATTTTTCAATCATAACTCTGTGGATGATCCCAATAACAACCCCTTAATATAAAACTTTTTTAAAAAGATGCGCAAATGATTGTTGACTTGTTAAACTGCTGCCAGAGATGAACACATGAACATCCTGCTTACTACTGATTCACAGTTGTGAGTAAACAAAAGATGGATGATTTAGACACAATCAAAATGCAGCACATAACCTGAGAAACCAACTTCAGGGTTTTTGAAAGGCAGCAAAGCAACCAGGTTCATTTGCATAAATGGAAAACAGTGATTCATCTTCATTGTCTGGGAATTTAACAGTGATATAAAACATTTAAAAAAAATGACGTTTTTAGTTTCGGGTTAGCTCTTTGGTTATGATGGTCATAGTTGTGTGAAAATGCTCGGGAATCTCCACAGGAATATGGAAACAAAACACCCTGTGTGTCTGTCTGTTGCCATGGTAAAAAATGATCCTGGAGACTTAAGAGAAGTACCCAATAGGCTGTTTTCTTGAGATCTTTGGCAGATGCTTATCTGAGTTTTGGACAGATTAAGTTCACAACTGTCCACAATGCAGCCACTCAATGTTTCAGCTGTAATTCTCAAGAAAATAAAAGATGGTTCTCAAAATATCCAACTTGTTTTCTGCAAGATAATGGTGTTGATGTGTTCACATGCAGGCTTGATCATGTCTTTTGTAGCTAATCGGGTTATTGATTTTATTCTCTGGGTGCCAGTTCTACTAAACAAGCTTATATAACAAACAAAAAAAAAATCTACCGCTTGTTCCACTGTCTCATCGATCTTGTATGAGTGTAATTTTGTCTCCTCTCTTTGTTCTCTGAGTGTATCTAATTAATGTATCTAGTAAGTCTCTTATGGGGATTTCCTGTATTTCTTTGTGCAGCAGAAGCAAGATGGAGAAACACATTTTATTCTCATATAAACAAACCAAAATTAGTTTTATTCAACATACATTCATGCATCAACTTTAACACTCAATTTCTTCAGTTTTAACTGCCAGGCTTCTTGATCCTGTTCTTGCACGAGTGATTGATTGTCCAACAATCAGGGACATGTGCAGGAACATAGCTCAGCAGCACAATGTTGGTACATGTTGTTACACGACTGCTTGGCTCATTTCAGCGGTGATATTATCATGGTAGCTCCATGCTGTGGCTGCAGAAACACAGCTACCCCTCCAGCTGAGTGTGAACCATGTTATAGTATAAGAAAGATTAAAAATATTAAAAAAATGGCTACAATACAAAAAAATAATACTCCTACATGTTTACTAACTGGGTGAAAGAAGCTCCATTAAGCAGAAAAGGGAGTGTGTTGTTGTCAAAACTTGCAAAAAACATCCACTTCACACATTGACATCACTGAGAGCGGACAAATCTGTACACAAGATGTTCTGCACTCCCACAGAGTGGAACTGAAGACTTGAGAAGCAAAACAGGTCATCTGATAAAAAGATGCTGCATACTTTCTGTAGTCCCACATCTTACAGATTACTTTTATTACAGTTCATACTTTTATGCAGCATCATTACAAAGCAGACAAAAAAAAAATAATCACAATCCTCAATATACAATATCTACAGCATTTTTCCTCATGATAAATTCTAAATCAGCAGCTTGATTTTAGATTAGGCTTTGCTTAAACTATGTGCTGAATGTGCACAAATCAGTCATGGAAAATGAGAAAAGTGGTTAACAATAAGTCTTTTTATTGTCTTATGGAAAAATTGCACCCTCAGTGTATAGGCAATTAATTTGAAACACTGAGCAGAGCTTTGAATATCTATGGAGCGTGTGTATGTCACTGCATCTGTCATTCTTGAATGGAAACACTGCCTCCTTTTGGCCATCAGAATAATTGATATTAAGAAACAAACAATTTCTTTTCCCTGCAGTGATCATAAAACTATCAGACGAGGACTGAAGACTGAATTATATCGAGGAACGAGGAATTCTCTAAAATTCAGCTGCAAGAAAACATAAATCTGTGGAAAAGCGTTAGCTCTGTATTTAAGCAGTGTGAATCCTCTAGGGTTGCACATAAAACCTGTGCTGCCATCAAGTGGGGAAATGTGTTTTCATCAATCAGTGCTATGGGTATTAAAATTCAAGGGTGAAAGTGCATTTTTTTCACAATCAAGTACTAAACCACCATTTCTACAGTTACACTTTCCAATCCGTACAAGTCTCTTATCAGTGAAACCTCAATAGTCCTTCCTGAGAAGCTGCCAGAAGGTTTGCATATACGCGTGTAAAAACTAATAGACAGGATTTTTCAACCATCATGCATTGAGTTGGGGTAGTTCCCTCTCTTAATTGCTGCTTCATTTTCATTTAATTTGTTTGTGATGTTTTCTTTACATCCTAAAAATCAACATTAAGATCTCCAGCACAATACAGATCCACTGTGGTTTGACTGTAACCGCTGATGACTTACTCCCTGATGACTTCCCTTGCTGACTCACTGACTTCACTTCCTGACTAGAGAGATACTTGTTGAGAGAGGGTATCCACAGCGAGCAATTATAGGTGCTGTTCAGTTTGTTTTCCTCTTCCCTAATTGTACTCTGGACATTATAAAGCCCATGCTGGTCCCTCTCTTCCTTCGTGATGATGGCATCTGTTACGTTATCAGGTCCCCGGATCCAGTGGACCACCCCTCTGGGGTAAACCCCGCTGAATGAGCATGTAGCGTGAGATGCATTCCTGAAGCTGTTTGAGCTTCCAGAGCAGTCTGTGAAGGTCAGGCATTTTTAGAAAGATAAAATACAGGAATTGAAAGAAAAAAAGGACATTTAAAGTTGACTCACCTTGTACCTTCACATAGGTTTGATTGTTCAGTATTCCCTTGTTGGTGTATATTTTGCAAATGTATTTCCCCTCACTCACTGGCATGATGTTGGTCAGAACCATAGCCAGTGTTTTGTGGGAAGTCTTGTTTGTGCTTTCACAACGAAACTCACGGTCAGCTTGGTCATCTTCGTACTTGCATTCCTTTGATCTGATACTTTCAGCCAGCAAAGAAAATCCCATTAATTGCACACCCATCTGGTTTGATGAGCTGAAGTTGCACCACAGAGTCACATTTTCTCCACAGCGTGCTGTGACCTGGGGCAGGACCTGCAGCTGCATACTCTGACCCACTGATCAAAGAAAGAGAAAACAGAGTTAGAGACCTCTACAGAGAAAAATTCTTCCAAGCTGCATGGAGATGTTGTGGTGATGACACCACTGCTGCTGTGAGCAGTCTGAGCTTTTGTATGCACTTAATTCAGACAATAGCAATTAACTTAAACATTTTTATTGCACTGAAAGCACACCTAAGCTAAAGTTGGTATAAAGGGTAGTCATAGAAACACGTCAAACTATGAGACCAATGGCAAAATTAGACAGGTTGGAGTTCAACAGAAGAAGAAAACAGGCAGGAGATCTCTTCTGTATGTGCATCCTGTCTGCACATGATCAATAACAGAACAGGGCAAATACACAGAGTTTACTTATTTTGTTCAAAGTGAAGCTGGATTAATGCTTCTGTGTTGGATCAATACAAGATCTGTTGCAGGACAGAAGTTGTAATTGCTCACTAAAGTTTGGCTTTAGTGAGCAATTATATCTGCAGGCTGGTTTGTCTGTGTTACTTTACAATCAGACTGCAGAAACATGAGGGGGTGGCGGAGTTATGTCACAGTTTTTAGTTTCTTTTTTCTTTTGTTTCCTTTAAACAAAAGGATAAAACAGACTGGATCTTAGTTTTACTTGTGTGGCCAGTGTTGAATCAACCATCTGTATTTTATTTAAATTACAGCAGAGGTTGAAAACATCGAAGGAGATGGCATGAACAATCTTGAACTGATAGAGTCAACCCAGGAAACAGCTAAAGCAAAAAGGCATTTAAAAAGGTAATTACTGAAACTTCATTTTTTACGAGTATTACACATAAAAATAAGTAATGTTAACACAACTGAGCTATACAGTGAATCAAATTTTGGCAAAATATTGTCTCATTAATGAAGAGGTCTTGCATTCAGTAGCACCTTACAATCATTCCCATTAAGGTGTTTTTTTCCCTTTTCTCTTAATTTCTTTCCTTCTACACTAGATTTGACTGGTTTGGTGAAATAACTTCCCCCCAAAATTTAACTGTGCAAAGATGGTTCCAAAATAAAGTAATGGGAAGGATTTCTTTAGAGAGCACTCCTGTCCCAGCATGCAACATGATGTGATGTACCTTAACATACTCTATTAATCAAGACGTGTACAACAGCAAATAGCTATACATGCTTGCATTCATTAGCATAAGCTAGGCTAAAAGATATTTTTAAAACATTCGTTTTTCTACGACATAATCTTAAAAGAAAGATATTCCATCTTAATATGTGAGTTTTCAATAAGTGAGTAGATCAACGGTGCCCAGCTCCGGTCCTCGAGGACCACAATCCTGCAGGTTTTCTAATGAATCATTGTGCAGAACTTCAAAGGCTGTTGGATCTATTTAATTTGTGTCTGGTGTGTTGAAGTATGGATACATAGGAAATCTGCAGGACATCGGCCCTTGAGGACCGACTTTGGACACCCCTGGAGTAGATGGATTTTGCCTGGAGTCTTCAAGCTAGCCAGTCCAATTAAGCCAGGGTTACTCACTCCGGTCCTATGAGAGTCAATCCAGCAGGTTTTCCACGTATCCCTGCCCCAACACACCTGACTCAAATTAATGAATCATTACTCAGAACTTGATAGGCTGTTAGATCCATTTAATTTGATACAGTCGTGTTGAAACAAGAAGACATTGAAAACCTGCTGGATTGTTGCACCGTAGTGGGTAACCCTTAGTAAAGCTAACCAGTAGCAGCAGCGGCCGTGTGTGGAAATGATCCTTACTGAAAGCTGTATCAATAATTGTGCTGTGGTTGAAAATGATGTTCCTTCTTTTGAAACATACTGCTAGTATGATACTCTAAATGCTGTCATCATGATCTATGGGTTTTGGTTCAGTGTTTTGTTTAGCTCATGTTGGACTTCTGTTTGTATTATTTCCTCCGTTTCTGCATTTACTTCCTGTTCCTGATCACGACATGTGTTCCTTATTCAGCTGTTAGCTCCCTCTACTCCTTGGTTTCTTCAGCTCCTTATCAGAGCCTTGTCCTTTGTGTTTATCATCGGTGTTGCCTCATTTTTGTCTGTTCATCCGTCCGTCTGTCATGTATTCTTGCCTGAGTTTTGCTTTCAGTTAGAGTTCTAGTTCAGCTTCTGGAGCATCCTGCCTCAGCTGATCCTGCTTTTGGGTTCTTCTTTCTCATCACATCCATTTCCTCGTTAATCGGTTTTTAAACACCAGGGGTGTTTTAACGACCTTTTTCCATCAATTGACAAGTGTGCAGATTTTTATCTCAACCAAACTCAACTGTCTTCATAGAGGTTTGCTAATCACATTGAAGCAAACACCTCCAGATGTTTGTCTCTCTACAGGACAATTACACGCGGAAACAAATTAAGAAAACTAAACAAACCGAAAACTTAGCTTACAAGAAAAGGCATAACTAGAAATGGAAACATTTTAAAATACCATACGATACTATAAGATATTTACTTATCAAAGTCAGTGACTCAGTTTCATTATACTGATTATCAATCATGTTGTATTGTGGAAATATCCGGTAATATTAGGATTCATAAAATAATACACTTATTTCCTCACAAACCATTTTTTTGTTATCACTGCCACATAATGCACATATTTTATATGACAGCATAAAATGCTTTAAACACATGTTAACAAAACTGCTTCAATGAACATGTTTTTATACAGTTTTCATACTTAAACTCACCAGCAACACTGACAACCGAGATGAAGCAGAAAATGGAAACCCAGGCAAAACCATGATGCATCCCCGAAGTACAGGAGAATCTCATCGCTCTTATCTGCATTTAAATCAGTAATTATTACATTAGATTAACCAGAAGAAGGAAAAAGAACTACATTGATAGTTGCTTCACATAAAAGAAAACATTTGTCTCTATACTTACCATAGTGTTCCCCTGAATAAAAACCTGGTCTATTTACTCTGTTGTGCTTAAGTCGATCTTATTTGAGGAAATACCGGTCCAGAGGACGTCTTGGATGAAAAAGCTCCCGGATAACTAACTCTCTGCAGCTTAAGGGAAACTTTAAGCGCGGGTGGTGAGGTGTCAGATTTACACCTGAACATGAGCAGACCTGTCCTGGAATGGGTGAGTGCTGAAAAAGAACAACAGAGAAAAGTTATATTACCCAATCTCTACCGAAGATAAACGAGTAAATACTTTTCTCATTGAAGGAGGTTGGGTGTTTGTGTATGTGTATGAGGGGGAGTAGGAGGGATACTTCATCTAAATAAATAAAAAAAAAAAATTAAACATAACATTTTAGACCTATTAGCCACATATACTGATTGGTACCAACCCTGCATTGTATTCACACCAGGAAGATGTGTCTTTGCTAAATTCTGTTATGTTTGGAAAAGCACTTTAATTCAAGTGGAAGACCTTCTTAAGTCTGGGGAACTCTTGCTTGGGAACATCAACGACTATAAGAAAGTTGTCTTCTCAAAAGCATTTACCATTTAGTTGCCTTTTAGCTACCCCTCAATGCAGCTGACCTTGGTTTTTTCTGCATGTCACCCTTCTTTTCATTCTCTTTCCAAAAAAAAATAAAATAAAAAATCCTTCAAAAACATAACAGAGGTCTCCAGAAATGGGAACAGAAACCTTACAGAAATTTTTAGCAAAGAAGCAACTTGTCACTTTCCATTAAAGTAAAGGGGAATGAGCAATTGTCTTTTCACTTTTTTCCACTATCAGTGAAATTGTGTAATCTTTTTCGTGTAGTTGTTTCTGTTGAGCATGTTGAGCAACTGTCTGACAAGTGGCAACAAAGCTAAGAGGACAAGTACTGCTGGCTGGGATCCAAGTGTAGAAGAGCAATGGCCCAAAGCTGATTTTTTTAGATCTTACAGTGACAGCTGTAAGTAAATGGATAATAATGTGTTTGGAAAAGTCTTATATAAACAAGACCTGACCTGTAGATGTTCAGAGAGCAAATTCCTCACAGTGATTTAACTTGATTATTATCTGCAGGGGATCATTGTTTTAATACACAGCACATTTAGCAAGAACAGGCAGATGAACTGCCAGCAGGCTGAGGCAGGCAAGGATGGGGAGAAACCAAACTGTATCCTTGAAAAGTAACTTTCATTATTGATATCATGAAGGCCCATTTTGCTTAATGAGGATGAATAAAGTGTTTGGGATACACAGAAAAAAGCACATCATACCGAACGTCATCAAAGTAGATTGGCAGCGAGATTGACAATCCCTGACGTTCAGCAGCCCCCCCCCGCATTTAATTTTTTACTTACTAATGGAGGAAGTTTCCAATGTAGTGAAGTAAAATTAAAAAAAGTTGAAAAAAAGAAGTTGAAAAAAAACCCCCCAAAAAACATCTTATGTCCATGATGAGGCTCATGGACATAAGATGTTTTTTTTTGTTTTTTTTTAGAAAAAAAGAGCCAGGTTCAGGTTAGAGTATTAAGATCAAATGGTCTGTCATTCAGAATAATGTTGTAAGTTGGATCTGTGTATATATATTAGATATAAATATATTGGTTATTTGCCTTTTGGTTGCCAGTACAAACAAAGGACTGTATTTATTAATAAGTATTTTTCACATTCATGTATTTTTTTCATCTAGTTGAACCAACTAGCTGTGTAAGATTGTCAGCCCAAAGAGCGAGAGATGAAAGAGGGGAAGGAGAGGAGAGAGTTAAAGGTCAGGAAGAACCAGATAAGTAAATAAACAGAATTGTGGCAACTGTTGAGCTGACAAAGAAAAACATCCATACAATATAATTTTACATAAACATTATGGAAGTTATGTGTTCTCCCAGAAGCATACATACACTTAACTTAAATCAGTAGACTTTATTCTAACCAGGACATCATTACATTTCTATCTATCTATCTATCTATCTATCTATCTATCTATCTATCTATCTATCTATCTATCTATCTATCTATCTA
>JAOXYM010000022.1:8931795-8950681 GCA_028567055.1 Leptatherina wallacei
TCCCCTAGACGACATAGCCGCTAGGGTCGGGACGCGCAAACCCCTCCACCACGATAAGGTGGCGGCCCAAGGAGGGGAGAATGGTCAAATGGTCAAAATCTGTCAACAGGAGATTAACCTTAGAACATACGATGATGTTGGTTAATCAAAATTAAAATACTTATTAAAAATTTCATATTTTCTTTTCACAGTTCTAGCTTAGGGCGATATTGAATTACTCCCTCAATGATTGAATGTTGTAATGTATTATTTTCACTTTATGTCAGAGAAAGTCTGACTTCACCATGTTTCTCTGAAATGAATGAAAATTTAGGAAGAACATTCAGCCAATGTATAAATGATTTATACCTGGAAGACATAACTTATTAAATCATTTCTAACATTCCCACAGCAACACCTTTTCAGTTAAACTAATTCAGCTTTTTATTTATTTGTTTATTTTCAGCAAAGTGATTTAAGCAGATTGTCCCCGCTGGGCAACTCAGAGGATTTACACTGATCTTGTTCTTTTATGTTGCAAAAACTGAGTAGTTTTTACTTACCAACATGAGGATGTTTGCACAGGCGAGGCTAGCCGCAGCTCATTACACCTGCTTCTGCTTGCTCATTTCAGTAATCAACACCTTTGGGGTTTTTCCTTTGCCCTTTTCAAATGCTTTTGTGTGTGTGAGAGTCTGACAAATCAGTTCAACTGATTTAATTGGTTGAAGCAGGAAAAATAATTTACAGTGTGTAAAGCTGATATAGCACAAATTAAAACAAGAGAAGGCAAATGTATCCCAATCATCTTGTAGAAACATAATTCAGTTTTGTACTAAGATACCATGGTACCATGGTAAATTGGTCTTTTTTCTTTCTTTTTTTTTAAGCAACATAAGACATCTACTTGTTTTAGGTCAAATCTAGTCAGAAACAATAGTGCCCATAGTGTCTAGTAGCGGATCCTTTGGTTCTTTTGAATTTGCAGAACAGGGCTTCCATTAATCAGGCTTTTTCCAGAACATCCTGCGGACACATAATCTGATGCTAATCTGAAGATATGAATGCTCTGGAAAAATGCCTCGGGCTTTTTACTGTATGCTTTGGTGAAGATAAAACCTATCAGTAGTTGAATTTTTATTCACAAACAAAGCAATCAGATCATTTTCCTTTTAAAAAAATGACTGTGTAGTGTCCTAAGTATATGGCGCTATAGGATATGTTGCTTGTGGTTGCAATTCAGCAGAGTGGACATCAACAGAAGGAAAATGTTTTAATCTCTGAGGTTATTTGAGATATTATGTAATATCTTGGGAAATGCCAATCAGTTAAGTGAGTTTCAATCCACGTGTCATTAATGTGCATCAAACAAAGCATCAGGAGCACCTTTGTAAACACAAACCAGCAACAAGTTTGGGAACATAACTGTAGCTATTGCCAGTTAAACCTGCAGAGCAACACGGTGACTGTATAGATGTGTGTGTTAGTGAATGAATGTGCATAAGTTGAAAAATAAACTTATATTCATCCTCCTAATACCCCTCTTTTACTCAATCTGCCTATTTGCTGTATATATATTAAAGGATAAGGAAAAATTCCTTGCTGTTCTGCATCGCTACATGGAGATCCATGGGACAGTGTACTATGAGACTCAGCGCCCCCCAGAGGTGCCTGCCTTTGTCAAGAACCATGGCCTGCTGCCTCAGCAGGAGCTGCAGCAGCTCCTCAGAAAGGCCAAGGTGGGTCTGCAGTACTGAGCTCAGAAATTACTCAATTCCATACATATGCAATTATATTTGTCTAAACTGCTTCGTAGTAGTCCTGCTTCTGTAGGGTTGAACTTTATTATACAAGTGTTGACCTGAATATGAGCCGCACTGCGTGTGCACTAACGACCTGCTGTTGGTTCTCATTTCTCAAGCTATTCATTGGATTTGGCTTCCCGTACGAAGGTCCTGCCCCTTTGGAGGCCATAGCCAATGGCTGTATATTTCTGCAACCCAAGTTCAACCCCCCTCATAGCTCTCTCAATCATGAGTTCTTCAGAGGGAAGCCCACCTCCAGGAAGGTAAGCACTTACAGCAGGATGCATGTTAAATCTACATGGTCCAAATAAAATGCACTTGAGAACGGAATTATTTTATTTTAAATTAGATTAATAAGACTTAGTGTGATCATGAATATTGTCCCATTTTATGCCTCCCTCAGGTGTCCTCTCAGCATCCCTATGCAGAGCAGTATATTGGCAGACCGCACGTCATCACCATGGACTTCAATAACTCCGAGGAGTTTGACGCTACCATCCGTGAGATCATGAGGATCAATGTACGTTCATATTTCGTGCTTTTCATCAAAACGTACTTACTATTCATCCAACAAAAAAAAGTGACTTGTAATATAATAGTCCTCTAAAGTGCACACTCCTGCATATTATCATAGGTGAGAGCATAATTTGCTCTCTCACACTTCACTGTGGTTTGACCCACTTTTGAAGTCCGCAGCCTTTTAATAGAGCTCTTAATCATGGCATCTGACGTTCCCACAAAATGCTTAGCTGGCTCCCTCTCTGCTCTCTGCACTCCTAATTGCTTGAGATATTGAGTGGCTCAGTAGGTAAACTGTGCCCACACCTGGTTCTTTTCAGAGGCCAGCCCCACAAGCAGCGAGCATTGTTTGCAGCACATCGTATTAATCAATCACACTGTTCTCAATCTGTCAGTAGAACAACACAGAGTTGCTGCCAAGACTCTCATGGTGCCAAGATGCATGCATGCCTCTCCCTGCCAGGTGTGTCAAATAGAGTCTGTGCTTCCCGCAGATGGAGGCAAGACCAAGTCTCAGTTGTGGCACTGTTAAATGCATGATATGTCAAAGGGGAGACAAAGCAAGCATTAATTTGCTACTTTCTTATTAAGATTTAGAAAATTCATCCAGTTTCTATGGTCCTGCTAGCCAGTGGTCAGGTTTGCCTTTCATAAAGGCTGAAAAAGGCCGGTCTGGCCCTCTTACAAAATCTTTCTACCAGGACTTTTAAAGTTCACTTATTAAGACATCTGATCTTGTTTGTTGTTTCCATGCTAAAGCCAAAATCTGTTTTTTTTTCACAAGGTGGGGGGGGGTTCAACTGTGTTGGACTGTGTCTTGGCTGGAAGGAATAAGTTCCTGCAGTTTCAGTTGCCAAGCAACTGGCAACTTGGTTACATTTTGGTTTTTTGCCGGACATGTTCATTAATAAGCTTCAGATGTGATGTTGGGTGGATTGTGTTGCCACCAGACAGAGCAAAGCAAGCTGCTTCCTCCTGCTCCCGGAATGTAAAACTGGGCTAACAAACTGCTGCTGGTAGCTTCAGATCATGAACTTAATTTGATCATTTACCAACATCAAAGGTGGTTTTGATTTGACATCTTCTATCTTGGTAAGATAGCAAATTAAAGGATTTTCCAAAGTGTCAGAGTACATACAGAATTAACTATTTATTACATATAGATGTTATAAGAGAAAAAAGTAGTACACCCTCTTTAGGGATCAGATTATGTCCGGAGATCCAACCTCAGGTGCACAAAAGCATATAATGAATTACTAATGCAATCACTCATTACTTATTTAACTGAAAACTAAGCTAAAATATAGAAGCTGTGTTTTGAAAAGTAAGTGCACTCCAAGCGTCAAACAATTGAACCACGTTTAGCCACAATAACTTGACGTAATTTTTTTTCTGTATGATTTTATCAGTCCCTCGAATGTTATGGAGAAATTTTGCTGTGCTCTTCTTTATGATGTTGCTTCAGTTCATTGAGGTTTGTGAGCGTTTGCTTTTGACTGGGCCGTTTCCACATTTGATTCTTTTCTTTTTCAGACATTTTATTGTAGATTAGCTGCTGTGTTTGGGATAATAGTCCTGTTGCAGGCGCAACTTCAGCCAAGCTTTTAGCTGTGAGACAAATGGCTTCATATCTTATAAAGAGGAGTTCGTGATCGACTGCAAGGGGTCCAGGTCCTGTTGCTGCTTCACAGTTTGTATGAGGTGTTTTAATTGTTATATTGTGTTTTGTTTTCAACATAATGCTGTAAATTATGACCAAAAATATTAATGTTAAATGTTAAATTAATGTGCAAATCAAAGCCATCCGGCCATGTTTCTTTTTCCTTTTTTTCCTTTTTTTTTAGAAAGACTAGGCTTTCTCTTGGCTTCCCTTTAAAAACAAACCTCGCTTTGACTGTTTTTTTTTTTAAATATAATTTTGTCATGAACTGTAACATTTAACATGCCAACTGAGGCTTGAAGAATGTAAGATAGCTCTTAGGGTTTTTTTTTTCACAGTTTCTCTGAGCATTTCACAGTCTCACCTTCAGGTGAACCTTCTGGAACGTCCACTCTTTGGAAAATTGGAAACAGTCTTAAATGCTTTCTCACTGTAGAATGATGGACTCCAAATTGGTTGGAAAGGGCTTTTATAACCATTCTCAGATATTATGTCATGTATTATTGTTCATCTGAAGTTGCATTTTTCTCATTTTAAGACTTGGTAAGGACCGGATGATTCTGTTTAAAGCCTTTAAATTAAAACTACATGCTCTTTATTAGCTCAATGAGCTTTATTATACAATAAAATCATGTATGTGCTGTTCTGTTTATATTGATGGCATCCAGTCAAAGAGTATGTGTTGTCTCAGTAGCATCATGAGTTTACTTTTTTGTGTTAAACTCATAATTTATAAGCCCACATTTTTCTACAAGATTTGTTGGTGTTTGTTCATACGCTGCCACTGAGCTGATATTGCTTTTTTCCCCAATCAGTAAAAGAAAAAAGTGGCACAGATATTCCCAGCACTATCTCAACTGATGAAGAAGTCCTAAAATGTCCAACTCCTGCTTGATTTTCTCCACCAGCTGGACTTTTGTGCTTGTTTTCTAGACATTGCTGCCAACTTAATTTCCATCAGAAATGTCCTTTTATGTTATCACTGATGGTATAAAATAATAATAATGGATTTTGCTCACATACTCATGTGTCCAAACAATGCAGTCAGTTTGATATATAACTTGAAGCATAATTTATAGAATGTCTGCTGCCGAATTGAAATCATTGTCTATGATTTCTCTCTCTCTCTCTCTCTCTCTTTCTCTCTCTCTCTCGTATTCTATTATATAAAGATGCCCAAAAGGCAAATTGCATTGCAGAATAGCTGATGAAGTGCCAGATACATTTCATTAAACTCAGATGAAATAAAGTAATAAGAGAGTGCTAAAAGGAACACAACACTAAAAGGAACCATTTATCAATTTAAAAGCTTGAGTGCTTTAGTTGCCTGATAGTAAACAGTGAAATCTCAGTTTAGCTACCACAGGAGACTTTTCAGAAGGAGGTTAGGACTGGGGATCCCTGCAGAATGGAGTCTATCCTGTTATATTTCACAATTACTGATGTCATTGAAGCACAGTGGATTTAAAAAATAGGTAGTTATTGTGTGCCTCTCTCTAAAAACACTGACATGTAGTCAATTTGTCTCACCAGATACTTATTTTCTGTCACTTGCACACTCTCTATGAGCCTGTTTGAGATAAATTCTAGAGTATGAAATGCTATTGATCAATGTTTTTTCTTTATAAGTTTTATAGCATTTTCTGCCATCAGAAATCAGATAATAAGTGATAGGCTTCAACAGTAACACCGATAGCTGCACCTAAAGGACCCAAATGATATCGAAATGCAAGATGCCACATGGTTCCGTTGTCAGTTCAGTCCATTGTTTGACGTATTGATGTAGTCATCAACTAAAAAAAAATTATGAAATTAATTTTCAAAACTGTCACCTGTGATATATGAGGTCATTGATTTTAATGTGAAGCTTGTGGCATGATATAAGCCTTCCACAATTACGCTAATGAATATGTCAGCTTAGATTAACTATCAGATGCTCAGTTCCTGTAATTACAAAGGCTCGGTGCTGTAGACACAAACATGGATGCTGCCATTATCTGTTTCTTCATCTGCGTGCACATCTGTGTTCACAGGTGGAGCCGTTCCTGCCCTACGAGTACACCTGCGAGGGAATGCTCGAAAGAGTTCATGCTTACATTCAGAATCAGGTGTGTATCAACACTCAAAGCATGCTGCTGAGAGTCAGGATTGCTCCATTAAGGGAAGATCCAGAGGAATATTTTCAGTGTGCCTTTAATGCTGTTTAAACGTCAAATTGTTTGCATGTTTATCAGCAAGATTACACAAAACTGCCAGGTTGAAATCTATGGCACTTTGAGGAGAAAATGAGCAGAGACCAAAGAAGAACCTGTTAAACTGAATGCTGATCCAGATCACTTTCATTCAGATTGGTAGACAAGGCATTCTCCTAGTGCCCTTCCTATAATGAAAGGGATTTCTTGGTGCATGCAGAATATTGTCTCCCAGCAAGTTTGTCCAAAGATTAATTGTAATTTTTGAAGGTTCAGCTGCTGTTACCATCTCACAGTGCTAATCTCCTTTGTAATAGACACTGCAGCAATTTATTGCTGAAACTACCAGTTTAGTAACCAAAAAAGATTAATGAATTTCTGTTGTAATTGTATTGTTTTCTTTTAACTTGCGAGGCTCTAAAAACACTTTGCTAAAAAAGATTTATGTTGAACTTTAATTCTAGCAGCAGGTAACGAACCAGTTGTTTCCCACTCTGAACACTGTCTGTACAGTCACAGTTTTTATTATAATGCAGATTCTATCAGATGAGCATATTCCATAAAGTTACTGTGGCAAGCCAAGTAAGAGAGATGAAGCCATGAAATGCCTTGTTAATTAGTTTAAAGATTGTTTTTGGTACAGATAATACAGATATAATGTTTCAGTACAGGCTGGTTCCCCCATGTCTCCAGCCCGAATACCATGGGGATCAGCTGTAGCTTCGTGTTTACAGAACGCATTTGAGATTGTCATAAATCTTCTTATCCAACTCATAATAACTGAACTCAGCTCAGCTTTATTTATTGTAGCACCTTTCAGGCACAAGTGCAGCAAGTGCAACAGAAAGCACAGATGCAAAAATAACACAAACAGCAATAAAACAAGAATAAAAACCATTAGCAAGACTTACAGTACCTCAGAGTGACACAGAAAAATAGCGATAAAAAGCAAGAAAGAATGCAAGAATTATTGCATATGGCAACAACAGCAAATAACCCTGAAAATTTATTATAATTATCCAGATAT
Source organism: Leptatherina wallacei (assembly GCA_028567055.1). Lineage (NCBI taxonomy): Eukaryota > Metazoa > Chordata > Actinopteri > Atheriniformes > Atherinidae > Leptatherina > Leptatherina wallacei. The sequence continues at coordinate 8,938,978 of JAOXYM010000022.1, forward strand.
TTAGAATATTACTTTACAGAAAATTAAAAGAAGCAAAGATTCAAAATACATAGTTGAAAACTGGGAAATTGGCTGGAAGATTTAAGGCACCATAATTATGAATTCCATCAAAGAGAAAAGTTTTAAGCTTGATGTTAAAAGCAGAGCAGATGTCAGCCATCTGCACCCAAACTGAGAGCTTCTTCTAAAAGAGAGGAGTATGCTAACTAAAAGCTCCGCTTCCCTTACAGCCCTGGAAACTTTCTGAAAAAGCTCTTTTGGATGGTTCATTGTTTTTTTTTTTTTTAAAAACAAACAAAAAAACAAACAGAAGCTAAACTTTTCCATTTAATATACCTTGTGTTTGTATTCTGGTCTGCTCTGGGGAAAATATTCATAGTTGGTATGCGTAGAGTAGGGTATACAGATGGGTAGCTGAATGGATTATACTGCTTTCACATTTGTGCTGATTCTGTGGTTCTAAGTGACACATAGTCTTTAGACATTTTTTGCTTCGGACCAAACCTTTAGGTCATAGGATGCTTGCAGCAGTTTGAGCCTTTTTCTGCTCACTTGTCAATCATCATGTTTTCCAGCTACTATGCTGAACCCACATTCATACCTTTACAGAGATGCATACAATATTAGTTTGGGTTATGCATTACATTTAAATACAAAAGAGCACAAAAGAAAGTGCATGCACTTTTGTATTTGACGTAAATCTTTAGTGCAAGTCGTCTGAGCTCTTTTGTTGACAGAAGACAGAACTTAATTGGCTTTGCTGCAGTGCTGAGCTGTTCTGGAAGAGCTTGCAGTTCCTGAGCCAATCTACCTTATGTTTATTTTAGTTTTTTAGTTTTCAATTGTTTCAAAACATTTGAATGTTTTTTTTATTATTTATGGAGCATATTTGAACAGATGCATTTATCCAAAGCTTTTTTGTATCAGTCCACACATTCAGTCCCAATTTTCTCACACCACAGCACTCTTGCTCTTTGTGTTCTTTGGCTAATTGTGTGATGATGAGCACATTTATTTGAGTTTATGTTTGGAAGACTGTTAAATGATTCAAAGTGAATGATTGTATAGCTTCTTGTGGACTGACTGCGCTCTAAGTGTTATAGGTGCTAGATGAGGCTACTTTCCGAGGTTATTCATTTTTCTAATTTTTTTATGTTACACCCTTAACCCTCTCTCAATTCACCCGTCCTCTTTGTCCAAATTGTTCACACTATTGTCAAAAGACTCATCAGAAAAGAGCCTTAGGTATCACCTATCTAACATTTTGACCCTCCTCTCCAGGCAGTTTTACAATCAGATTCAGAAAACTTTATTTATCCCCAAGGGGCAATTCAGTTTGCAGACATGGGTTGCAGCGAAGGACAGGACATTATCCACACACATAAACATAGATTACACATACCATCATCATCAGGATCCAGCCATTAAGTGTTGCAGTTTTACCATCAGTGACAAAGTGGCAAGTGCAAAAATAAATAAATAAAAGAATAGATAAAATAAATAAAAGGGAAAAAAGAGAAACCTACATAAAACCTCATACTAACCGCTGTCACTGGCATTTAAAAGACTGATGGTAGAAGGAATAAAGGAATTTGCCTATCTATTCGTTTTTCTGCTGGAGGTGAGATAGTTTCTCCCAGAGGGCATCAAGACAAACCTCTGTCTTCAAGAACGTGATTTGAGGGATTGATAATACTTTTAGCTTTCTCAAATACCTGCCTGCTTCACAGAGAATGTAGGTCAAGGATCTGCACACCCATGATCTTGGCACAGGTGTTCACAATGCTGGACGATCTGTTTTTGTCCTTCATAAAAGATAAACCCATAAAACCAATACATAAAGGAGAAGGTTAAAAGGCTCTCAATAAAGGATTGATAAAAAACACGTAAAATGGGTTTAGATACAGCAGGTAAATACGCTGTTGGCCTTTTTTCTTTTACAATAGCCTCAGTATTTTTATTACATTTAAGATCAGTCGAATATTGTGCCCAAGTATTTTTAGGTGTCCAAAATTTCAACCTTTTTTCCATTAATGATACTGTCATCGTGTTTTGAAGCTTTTGTCCAGAAGTCAGTTATCATTTCTTTAGTTTTCGTCGCATTGAGATCCAAATAATTGTCTCCACACCATGTGACGAAGTCAGACAGAACTCTGCCATGCCCTGATTCAGGGCCCTGTAGAAGGGTCAACAGAGCGCTGTCGTCCGAGAACCTGACCAGGTAACTGCCCTCCTGGCTGGCTCTGCAGGTGTCTGTGTACATAGTGAACCAACCTGATCTCACAAAAATACGTGAAATAAGCACAAAGTTATTTTGACAACAAAAAACTGTTTTTTTTCTCATTTCATTGAGATCTTCAGAAACAACATATCAGAGTGCTTGACCGAGTATAAAAAATCAAGCTTTTTGGTTTTGTTCCCCTTCAGTTTTAGTATTTTCCCAAATTAAGTCACCTTTAGAGTTATGTTATTATTTACAATCTAGATAATTTGTGTAACCTTTAGAGACCTGAAATGCTGGATGTAAGGTCAGCACACAGTCAATTGGTCAGTCACGTAAATCAAAGCATCCAGGTTTTATAGGAAACGTTCTGATGACATAAACAACACTCCTACGTACAAATGAACATTATTAGAGAGCAAATCTTTAATATTGCACCATAGTTAATTCGGTAAAATTATAACAAATATATTTAAAATATTTGCCAGCATATTCTGCCTTTTTTTGTTGTTTCAGAACCAGAAAAGTCCTGCAGACGACAACAGAGCCGCACAATTGATATTTCAGCACTGATGTGCTCAGGATTTTATAGGATATGTGCGAATATCCATGCTTTATATTGTGCAAGAAGTCACATGAACCATTTGTGAGAACGGCCTGACCACAGTTTTTTTTTTTTTTTGTGAAATTAGATAAAGATATGGAAAAAAAAAATTTTGCATTGGAAATTTAGGACTGCATTTGAAAACGTAAAATGAAGCCTTTTGTGGAACTGGGAAAGTCGTGTGGATGTCACGAAAAAGTTCCCCATTAACTTTACATTGCACTCGTGGCCCCAACACATCATTTTGATCATTTACGTGCCACCAACACGTAAATAAGTGGAGGGTGTCGAAATAACTTTGTGCTTATTACATGTATTTCTGTGAGATCAGGTTGTAATTAAATTCTACAACTTGAAATGACCTCAAAGAAGTGTTAATAGAGTGTGATAATGGGCATGACGACACACACGATACAAGATTTTCTCTGATGCTCTAGATGTGAATGGACATCTAATAGCTGATTCATACTTGGACAGACAGATTCTTCTGTCTTTCAGTCCCTTTAGACTGGTATTTTCAAATGCTAACAGGCTTCAGAGACCATGCTTAACATTGATTTAATACTGATCGACTGAAAGTTGGCTAAGACAGAGAAAGAGAAGTTTCCAACCAATGTCATCACAAAAAGCAATGTTCCATACAGATAAGGAGACAAAAAGGACAATGAGCCAAAAACAAAACAGCAAAGACGCACAAAGAAACAAAGCAAAGACATCAGCTGCACTCGACAATCCTCGTTACTTGAACACTTAGTTTCTCTACCCAACTTTGACTTCTTCATTTTCCTCAAAAGAGCAAAGCTGAAGGATCAACATCAGAATCAACAAAATCACAAGCAGCCCACAAATCAGATTCTTCCACATAATTCTGATACTGTCCCCAAATGGCAGCCTAACGCTCTAAACGTAGACATACATTTACAAATCAGAGGCATGCTAAAGTTGTAACCTCATCAACAGCTTAACTCTAGTCTATTAGAATTAGAGGTCAAACGTACTAATAAAAGGAAGCCACTTCCCTTAATTTCAAGCAATTAGGATGGCTGTGACCAGTGACCACACTAACTTAATAACATCAAGTGGACTTTCTAACTGCACAAAGTCTCCTTCAAACATCCATACAGCCACTGATGTGATGCACTGAATTTCTCCTAAATGATTTTGTCTTCTGAGATTTCTTAGACGCTTGACCACAATATTCATTCCTTTTCTGTGCTACCTGCATCTGCTTTTGAATCTCTTTTTGCCAGTGCCAGTTACAGGTTTAACTAAATATTTCTGATGATCCTCTTATAAGTAAAGTATTAATCATACATAGACTCCAAGTTTAAAACATATCAAATAGAAATAAGTCAGCCACCATGATAAGGTGTTTCATTATAATAGTGTTATGTGCTCCTCCTAGCCAAACAAATACAAAATGAAAACCCCTCTGCTCATTTATATGGTGTACATATTTACAGATGCTGTCATCCTCTAAGACTTCTATCATGTTATAATGGTTGGTATATTGTTTATTTATTTATTTTCTGGCATTTGCATGTTAAAGAAATATGTCGGCTTCCATTCTGCTTTCGCACAATGTCTCACCTCATGTCAAAAATAACCCAGACATTCACTCTCAATGTGCAGACTAACAGAGACTTTTAATTGCATATTCACAATCAGACTTCCCTCACCCCTTTTGTCTGCTTTAACTTTTTCTTCCCCATCTTTACACTTTTTTTTTAATTTTATGTCTAACTTCTCTTGTCAAATCTTTTCAGCCTCCTTTTTCTACTTTCTGATTGAACGTGTTGCCCTCATCATCTTGCTCTATTCTGGCAGGGGTCTCTAAGACTTTTTTGTGACCCTCATAATAGACTGCCAAATCTTCCTTTTGTCTGTGTGATTATGTGATGACAAAAGCAAAACATGGGGGGGGAGGGGGAGGAGAAACATTTGTTTAAACTTTTTGACTGCAGATTGACTTTTTCCAATATCAGAAAATAAAGATATTCACATTTCAGATTTTCATTGGGGTCTCCTGTGTGGAGAATGAAGTTTCTAGCTGTGATGATCATAATAGCAGCCTTCACAAGGCATATCTTTGAAGCTGCTCTAACTATATAATGAGGTTTAGTGCACAAAAGCGCACTCCATGAACATTGATCATTATTATAAAAAGAGAAGGAAAAAGAAATAAGAATTCAAAGCTTTGTCGCTTCAAGTAGAAATAAACTGTGTTCTCAATGATTCTCTGTATATCTGCTCCGACATCTGTGTAAGATCAAGGATGTCTGTGTTCAGGAGAGGAAGTGCAGCAGGTCTGAGAAGATTGGAAACCTGGTTATTGCCTGCGGGCACGAGGAGCCTGTTTAATAAACTGGTCTAGAGGCCAGAGGGACATGTCAGAGAAATGTTATTACCTGAGTTTTATGAATAGGCCCAGCTGGAGAAGGGGGGATCTAATCAGGGCTCTCCAGCGCACAATTCTACCTCCACATCTTATTTGTTATTGGATGACATTTTTGTATCCATATCATTTCCTGAAATACGGAGAAGTTATTATATCTGATAAGTACCCTTGTGTAATACCATTTCCAGTAGAATAAATATAAACAATTCAGATATTAACAAATCATTCAGATCTTTTTTTTTTTCTTGGGGAAAAAAAAATGGATGTGATCGTGTATATTTTCCCTGACAGATCTAACACTGAAAATACAACTGATCCTGGCTATTGTACCTTTGTACCTGCAGGACTTTTGTTCCCCTGAAGTCCCGTTTCCTCCAGTCAACTCATCTCGGGCTTTGCTTGGAAGTCCTTTCATCCCCCTGCCTAACTCCCGAATCCATACCTGGGTCTCCAACAACAGCTCCATCTCATCGTGGCCTCCTCTCACTGCACTGCGGCTCTTGACATCACTGCAAGGCCAGTCGTGTGTGGAGGCGTGCCAGAGTGAAGGACTAATCTGTGAGCCTGCATTCTATCGTTTCATCAACATTAAGGAGGCCTATAGCGCGTAAGAGATTTTCTTCTTAATCTCTTTTTAATTTGTATAATCTGTTTAATGTGATTAACTGCAGATGGATAAGGAATAATAATCCTGTATTTGTGAATGTAACAATCAGAATTGATGAAACTAGTGAGCAGGAGTAAGTATATTTTTTTAAGAATAAATAAAACACATCTTATGTGGAAAAACTGAGAAAGCATTATGCATATTTTCCTTCACAGAATAGCTAAATACTGAATGTAGAATTAATGTTGATTCAGTCTGAAAAAGGAAACTTTTGCTTTGTTATGTACTCACTCATTGCATTACCTGCCCTGTTACTCTGTAATGTAACATCTGATTGGGACCATTTTAGAACTGCATTTCATGCAGCTGGTCTTGCAAACAATACATTCTACTTAAATACTCCATTCATGCTTCATTTGCACTTCTGTTTTCAAGATGATGCAGCAGTACAAGGTAAAGAAGCCACTGTCTCTCCCTTTCCAGGGTTAGAATTTCCCTTTACTCTGAGGGGTTTTAAGAGCAACACTGTTGCATTAATAATGAATATATGTGTCAAATAAGAAATGATAGCTCGAAGGCATTATGTGCCAACATTGATATGAAATATATTAGTGTTTATACTGTATATATATTTAAGCTATTTAGTTCATGCTTGTCTTCCACATTTGTGCCCAGGCTGGGCTTCGAGTGTGAAGGAGTGGAGTCGGAGATGAACCACCTCTTCCCTGCCTTCTCAGCAGAGCATGCTGAATGTGGCCTGCAGCAAGATCCTCTACTTTTCAGCTGTGCTGGCTCCAGCATGAAATACCAGCGACTTTGCCCCTGCAGGGACTATCGGAATGGGCAGGTGGCACTGTGCAGGGACTGTCTATGACCACAGGTGGGTCTGGTGGAGGGAAACTGTTTTGCATTACATTTTGCAAAGATCCAAACTATCCAGTGGACTCCATTTGACGAGGAGACTCTGTGGCAAAAATAGAAAATAAAAAGCGTAATGCATAAACAGTGACTGTTACCACTCCTCCGAGTGTGGCTGCTAAAGAAAGTGAAGTGTTAATAACCTCTCAGGGAACTGCATGATTGTACTTTGAATCTGATGAGCTTGAAGCCTCAATTTTACAGGTTGACATGGTGGCAACAGGATCACAGTTACTCTAAATCATGATGAAATATGTAGATTGGAGAATGAGTAAGTACAGAAATTGCAAACAAAATTAGCTTTGATTTAAAAAAAAAAAAAAAAAAGAAAAGAAAATGTTGCAGTTGTTTGAATTACACTTGTGTGTTTACTCAGTGTTGTGTGAATACTTTCAGTATCATAGTAGAGCTTGGATGTTTGCACCAGATGCACCCAAAGCCATTTACACCATGAGATGTTGAGATGTACTATTTTACATGTCCTGTGATAAATATATTTGTACATTAGTGTTGTTTAATAAAATACAGTAAAAGAAATAACATGCAGTTCTTTATACTATGTGTGTACTTTTCTAATGCATTGCGTCAAATCCCACTAAAACTGATCCCTGCATTGTATATTGTGTTTTCTGTATGAAGATCTTATGGAACAAACCAGTTGTGTAAAAAAAAAAAATAAGCAAACAATATCATCTTGTACAGAGAGAAGCTGAGATATCACAGTGACTTGCCAAAATACAATATTATGGAGGTGTATCACTGTTGTTTGAGGTTTCATATTGCTGGCAGGGTTTTTTTTTAGGTTAAAAAATGCATGCACACAGTATTTTTTAGATTTCAGTTACTGTGGTTAAAAGCCCTTGGGATGCAGGCTCTGACAGGATCCCTTTCTTATGTATACTAAATTAAATTTACAGCTCAGCCACAGATAATATGAGACCTCATGAGTCTAAGCTGTATGTATTGTACCTAGAGGACAATAATATGGTCTTTTTGAAACTACACTTCCTGTCCATGACAATGTTCTGATGTTTGGCTTTGAAGGAGAATTACCAAGATACCCGCTTGACTATTTGTATGTAGTTTGTCTAATTCTCACTGCTGCAGCCTTTCATTAGCTTCTCCTGACCTTTAGAAAGCATTGTAGCACAGAACCGGCGCTCCATCTCCTACATTAGAAATGAATGAAGAACTCTCATCACGACCAGGATGATCAGGGTGAATGATTAGTGTCCAAAAGCTGCATCGCTGGGCATGTATTATTGAGTGATGTGGGAGACAAGCATGATGACAATATGATTGATATATGTCGGCAACAATATGACACCTTATTCAGGAGTGATTTGCCAACACTGTTTTAGCTTAAGAAAACTCATTTTATGATGTTATGCAAACATCAGTCAATGCAACACTTCAGTCCATCTCTATGTAGACATTTGATGTCTTTCTCCATCATTAGTATAGCTAGCCCTGCTGTTCAACAAAAAATAACATAAGTTTGAGTCGCAATGAAGCAAGTGCAGTTTTATGCAACTAGTTAAGTTTTTGTGCATAAAGTAAAGTTGCATTTTAAAGCTCACAGCATGATTTTCATAGCAAATGGTTGTCTTTTCAACACATTTCCTCCTCTTGAGGACTTAGTGTCAGTTAGTGTCAAAAATTATTTGTGATCATGAGAGGCAACAGTCCTTCTATACAATTGTACATGCATTTAAAATATGCTTCTTAAACATTAGAAGTCATGTGACAGAAGCAGCAGATTTGCAAACAGCAGCATAACACTGCAAGAATGTACTGTAACATTTCAATGTTGTCATTGTGCATTTGAATAATTTAAATGTGTAGAGAGATAAGTGGTTTAGTGCACATATTCTTGTAGTAAAATCTAAAGTAATCGTAAAGGTAGGAAATGCAGGTGTACACACAAATTTAGAATAAATACAGTTACAGTCCAAAGTAATGTTCAATATACTTGAGGTCAAAATGGTAACATTTTACTGTGTTCAGTGGAGAAACAGCTGCAGGAACTAAAGTTGTTCTAAGCCTGCTGGTTGGACTTTGGAGGCCTTTTCACCACCATCCTAATAGTAGTTTTTAAAACATTTTTTTTATTGTTTTGTGAGATGTTATTGATCATTCTCAGTGCCCTCTGCAAACATTGCTCCTGATGAATGTCCTGAATGCAGAGCAGATGGGTGCCAGGGATGTTTTTGGACACTTGTCACCACCTGCTGTTGGGCTTTCATTTAGTGACAGAGCAGCTTCCATACTACAGTGTTTCACAGTATAACATGGTCATTATACTGTCAACAGAGAACCAACAGAAGTTTCACAAAGTCCCTGGTGAAAGCTGAGCTCTTTTTTATTATTATTCCTACAAAGTACAGTCTCTACCGTGGTTTCATGAAAAGAACATCGATGTATAGATGGACCAAGAAAAATCCCTTTGAGATGTGGATTCCAGGAACCTGAAACTGGAATCACTACCTGAGAGCGACAAATATACATGGAGGATACAGATTTTAATATTCTCCAAGCAATTGCCCTACTTCCTGTTGGCAGATTCTTTGCTGCAAGATGGCCAATCACCATGGAATCATATGCTGGCTTAATGCTATTTAAGTGGAATAGATGTTTCTGAGAACACAGCTCTGTAGGACTCCAGTACAATGAATTGAGATGGTGCAGGTTTGTATAAACCCAAGTCACTGTAGCTGCGTTTCCATTACTGCTTTTTGCAAAATAAAAGCGATAGTTCTGAAATTTCGACTAAGTACAATTGCGATATGCCGGTGTTTCCATTGAATGGTGTTTAGCGCATAAGCCGTAATTCACGTAAAATCTCGTCCCGCGAGACTCCACTCTGAGGAAGATGGAAAGGCAAAATATTTTATGTTTTGGAGCATGTCGCTGTTGTTTGTTAACAAGGATGACGGTTATATTTTTCTGTTTAGTTATTTGTAAAGAGATTCCCGTCTCCAACTCCGTTCAAAACCAGCTCCTGGGAGCGTAAAAACTTTTTTTTACGATATTTGAGTTTTTTTTAAATGCAGGTGTTTTCATTACCAGATTTTTATTGCGATATTTAGGTTTTGCGCAATTCTAGGGGTAATGGAAACGCACCTTATGACCTGTTGGTCAAGAAGTCTAATGGCCAGAAAGAGATTAAAGGGCTGAAAATCAAGGTCGGAATTCAATAAACAGCATAGATGGGTGAACTTTGTTGAATGCTACATTAAACTTACAAACATTATCACTTCGGTGTGATATAGGTCAAAGCAGACTACAGTGTTGTGGTTGCAACATAACAAATCTGGGGAATAGGAGTGATACATTGATTTTCAGGTGATCCAGAAAAAACCTTTGAAAGCACTCTGATGATGAGGATTAGTGAATTGGGCCTGGTTTTACAAACTCTTAGCAGAAGGCTGTGACTTAGGAAGAATGGCAAATGTTTTCAGGAATGTAGAAACAACAGAGGCAAATTGAAAATATCAATGAAAACTAAAGGTACAGTAGTTGTATGACACACTGTGTTGACAACCAATGCTAAAGGCCTTACTCTGTGTATTTGTTCAGCCTTCCAGCCAAGTGGTCTTGATAAAAGAGAAATACGATGACACTGGAATGGTTTTACTTATTTGCAAATATTTGTAATAATGTACATTGAAGTGATTAGTTGACCTTTAATTCATCAATCATCTTACTCAACCTTGAATCTTCAATCAAAAGCGACATTCTCATAGCTTTCACTCCCCCCCCAAAAAAAACCTTATACGCATGAAAAATATGTGCTTTTACCTCACAGGGCAAGATCTTCTTGCCATTAAGTTTTCACAGATATTTTATGACTAAAGATAAACTTTCCAGATTTTTTTCATCAAATCCCATTTCCTCCTTTTTGGCTTTGTTTTTGTGGGCTTCATGATCTTGTTAAACTGAATATTCAAAGATATTTAAATCACCTTTCAAATGTACATTATGATATGAAGAGAATGGCTGCAATGTCACTAAAGTCATTATCGTGTGAGCGGCTGCTCCACCGAAGCCAAAGCCATTCACCCAGATAAGAGGATTTTAATGAGACATCCTCAGAAGACAGAGCTGGAATTTGCCAGTTTTCCTTTAATGACATGCTAGTGTCTCTTTGACTGATGGTAATGGACCATTTCACAATATGCCCATTTTTCCCCTCCAAGTTTATAATCTTCAAGCTAATATTGAACTTTCTCTTCATCCTCAGAAACCAAAGGAAAAGAAATTCTGGCGTGTGGCAGCATCAAGCAGCTTTTGTATGAGAATCCAGGTGTTGAAGAAAAAACCTCTTAGACTAAAAATCTATTAAGGATATGAACACAAATTTTTTTAATGTTTTTTTTCATTCACCCATATTCAAGAGCTTTCCCTTTAGAATAGAGATCACTTGTGTTTTGCAACACTAAAAAAGGTAATTTATTTTAAATTATTATTATTTTTTTTAATGTTTGTTTTATCTTAAAGTGAAGATGATGACATCAGAAAAGATTGTCTGCATGCTGTTGTGGATAAGTTTGGGACTATGTGCAAGAATGCCTAATGGTAAACTAATAACAGCTCTATCTGTCTCTGTAACAAAATGAACTGAAGTGGAAAATAATTTTATTTTTAAGTTTTTCTCCATTGGTTTGGCTCATTTCTTGAAACAGAAATAATATTCTCAAAACTCTAAGATCATTTGGCAAAACAGTCTTACAGTTCAGCACAACACCAGACCACTTGCAAAAGCTCATATTTCTCCCAAAACTGTTCACTCATGCTTCAGAACTAGATTCTTTTCCCATGTAAATCATCAGTGCCACCAAAATATAAAGGTCCTTCTCAATGACTTTGGCTCATTTCTTGAAAATAGACCAGACATTCTCAACACTTGTACCCCCAAAATTAATCGTCCCTTTAGAAACAGTATATCATTTATAT
>JAOXYM010000022.1:8965477-8989889 GCA_028567055.1 Leptatherina wallacei
AATGCCTCTTGATAATCTTGAAATTTTATTACTCGCTTGATACATTCAGTGCCAGTAGCAGGACATAATCTCTATAAGGTTTTGTATTTTTTTGCCTCGTGGCATTATTTAATGGCATATAAATTATGTTCATAAAACTTTATCCCAGAGAAATAAGCCTTACATTTTGGCATTTTGGCACCGTATAGTCTCAAAACAACTATCAAGAGGGCAACCCTCCCTTGCAACGGCTTCAGGTTAGCATTTTGAAACTCCATATTCTAATCCAAACTATTTTGATCATTCTTCAACCCTATGCAAGCAGTGTTAGTAGTTAAACTTAACTAAACAACAAGACTAAATGAAAACAAAGTGGAAAGAGAATTGAAGTTACAAAAAAGTAATTATCTCACTTCTGCAATCAAGTCTAATGAGTCAAAGTCCTGCAATTTAATCCTCTACCACCCATTCAGCCTCATTATGCAGATTCTGTCACTTGTTCATAATTCATAATAGTGGGAAATCTTCTAGTATAACATGAGCTTCATCATATTGCCGATGGCTGTGTAAGCCTTAGACAACCTCACTTTGGACAAAACACAAGCATTTGATGCCTTAAGGTTATAATTTTTGCCAGAATAGTCAAATTTTTGTGCCTTTCATTCAATGGTCATGTTCTTCTTTGGTCTGGTCTCATGAAAAATTCTATTAATAATATGCCACATCAGGTCATGTGACAGCAATTTGTATGTACTGTGAAGGGATGACATCCTTCCTTGAATTTCACCCTAACTCTAAGCATTTAGCATGTCATTTAATCCACGAAAAAAGACATACATAAAGCTCGATTTGCATAAATAACATGAAAACTCTCCCAGAAAGGGTGCGCTATTTATATGCACTGCCATGAGAACAAGTTGTCTCCTTTCCCTTCATCAGTTAAGGTTTGCTTGGTTGAGTGGGTAGCATATGGTAGAGGCTGGAAACTCCAGATTGCTTTTAAGATGTCTTATGCACAAACCTTCACATACTACATCATTGTGTTTTGCATTCTATTAGCAGTTTTACAGTTTAATCAGGAAAAAAGAAACGATACAAAATGATAAAATAGGGTATTTCAATACCTATGGAATTGCTCCTTTTCTTGAAAACAGCATTTCTGATTCCCACAGACAACTGCTGTGGGAAAAATAAACTGGAAACAATCAGCCATTTGTTATGCAGTGAAACCTTTATTCACTAGTTAAATTAGGCCAAGTGAACACTGAAAATTTTATACAGTTATTTAAGCTGAAGTCAGAAGATATTTCAGATTTTGTGTTTACAGTTCAGGTTGTCAGCCGAATCATTTCTGAATCAAAACCGAAGCTTATTATGCTGGGGTTTTATTTTAAGAAGAATTATAAATATGGCATCTGAAGTAGCTTTATATGTGAGAACTGGGAGAAATGACCAGGAAGCATCTGAATAACAATCACAATAAAAGTTTGAATTCTCTAAAACAGTAGGCAAATGAGCTCCAATTCTTCTTTTGTTATTTTCTTTAGCATAGGAAACACTGCACCATCCTTCACAGAAGAAAGAAGATTATTCCATCCCATAATACCCTTCAGAGGCAACTTTTAAATCAGTGGTCATTTATATTCAAATTTGTTTCATTTTTTCTTACTACCAACCGTAATACAGTATTATTCTATATTAGAACTCATTATAATAATGCAATGCATCTATATTATAACTTACTGTGCTCATACAATTCTAATGATGGCTTCTGTGTGACAGAGTGATAAAATTGCTTTGGACAAAGCATCCAAAGCACCTTATGTGGAATATTTATTGAACATTTGTAGTTTCAGTGCTGCAGACATCAAAGCTCAGTTTAAGTATAGATGGATTCATGTTGGAGTCCTTACAAATTTCTCCTGCCACCTCTCCTTGAGTCAGTGGTATTTTCCATTAATGTCAAGAATCGGAGCTTAAGAAAAGATAAAGAGGTACATTTTTTAGACTATGCAACCCTGGTCTGCTCCCTCATCTTGCTTCAATGTCTTCTGGGTCTGTATTCTATTTTCCTTTAATCCAATGTTGGAATATGTTCCTTTCTGATGCAATTATTTTAGATCACTGTCAAGACATAATAGGATTTTCTGTCTTAGAGCAATTTTAGACTAAGAATTTCAAGTTTCTCTGCTCTGCTTGATCTTCCTTTGAACGAGCGTGCACTATGAGATTCTTTTCTGTTTCTTGGATGTGAGGCATGGGATCTCATAAATCATCCCTCACTTCTCTTTTCCGTCTTGATTTTGAACCTGAGGGGGCGTATGAGAGACTGGTGCAGTTGGATGTGGGGTTTTATAGGGAATGGATGGGATGTATTTCATTTCCCTTTGTATGCTATGATACTGTGGTTATAGGAAAGTGTGACCACACTGATATGTGTAGGATTGGATGTCTGACACTGCTGAAAGAAAGCTTGACAATAGGAAGTTGTGGAATATCCCCACTTTATTTAATGCCTTTCTGTACTTGCTATTATATTTTTGAAGATTGTTGAGGTAAAATGAAATCATTTCTCTGTATGTATTGCACACACGGACAAATATTTTAACAAAATATATTTTAGATATAAATGAGCCTCTTTTTGCTTTTCCTTCTTGGCAATTTTAAAGTAAATTCTTGTAACCAAACAGAATTAATATGAACTGTGAGTTTTCTAGTATTAATTAGGACAAAGCAAAACTCTGTTTATATCAACCAAACCCTGAAACTCCCTCTCCTCACTCTGTTTTCATTTCCAGCAGCTTTATAAGTGTTCTGAGTAAAAAGCATAGTGCTGATGCACAGGCTAGTGTGTGTGGGTGGAAGTGACCAGGGTGAGGAAAACATGAAATAGTTTGCTGTCAGAAAAACAAGTAGACTATTTTTCCACACTTTGCATTAGTTGGATTAGACAATTACCCCGTTTCTTCCAACTTTACATGATAGTAATGACAAAAATTTCTGAGGTTTAAATAGTGCCAACAAAAATGTTGTTCTTAAAAGCTAATATATGCAGATTTGTGTTCTACCTGTACTTGACAGTGATGAAGCAGTGCTTAAACTGGTGCTAATATTAGTCATCATTCAAAAAAAAAAATCCCTATTGACAAGCTTTATCATATCCCAGATTAGATCACTGTTTAAAAGATTTCATTTTCTTCATAAGATTTAGAAATATTCTCGAGATGCTCTGAATTTCAAAGTGACTGGACAAGTGTGGTGAACAGGCTGAGATATCTTAGGACAAGAATATACTTAATAATGATGAATTTAATCTTTTATAGCGCTTTTTAAGGCACCCAAAGCACTTGACAGTGAATCCATTATTCATTCACATCACATTCATACTTGGTGACGGTAAGCTACACGTGTAGTCACAGCCCTTGGGAAGACTGAGGGCAAAGTGGTTCTTAATGTGCGCCACCTACGTGCTATTGTACAATGCTTGTTACCAGAGAATTCCACTAGGGAGCTCATTGGAGACCTCAGACCAAAGAGAGCTGCTGAATTTGTAGAACGTAAGCAAAACAATAAACATGGCGACATTAGAGGAGGTCAGAGCTTGGCTAGCAGGGGGCAAGTCGCAGGTGAAATGGAGATTTCTGCAGCGTCATGGTTACCTCAGCGGGCATTTGACAGATGGTGAGTAATACAGATTCACAAAGCACCTTACATTCACTTTTTCTTAAAGTATTCATGGCAGCCTTTTTCTCATGGCATAGAAGACTCCCAAATGGTCCCCCCTATACTTCAGGTTTGAGCATAAATAAATTAAAGCAGGTCTGAACCAGTAGGGGGCATTTTGAGCCATTTTTAACCCACACATCAAAATATCTTTTTTTTTGTAAATAATCTAAACTCTAATCATAAATACAAGAATAAACTTTTAAAATCTTTTTCTAAGACATTTTGTCTTCATTTTTTTTAAGAAGTATGTGGCGATTTAAAAGGTTTTAAAACAGTGACAGCAGAGGGGTGATAAAATTAACAAATATGAAAAGTATGTGGAATATGAAAGGGAGTCGTATTGATAGCATATCCACAGTCATTTGAAAACTTGGGAGGCTGCATTCATCTGACTTAAGTGGAAACCAACTAATGAAGTCTTTGACCCACTCACCCTAATGAAACTCAGTAGAAATTATGCCTGCAACTCATATTTAATACATTTCATCTCAGAAATCACAAACACCTCAAATTTACTTTACATGTAAATGTATTTCTTTACAAACCACACAAACAGAATATCAAATGTTTCCCCTTGCATTCCTTTAATACTTTATTAAATTAGGCTAATGAAAAAAAAAAGAGACTTAAACTAACTCATCATTTAACTTTCTGATCACAAAGCAGATAAGGCTCAACACACAACATATCTTCAGGGTTTATTTCTTCTGGCATGACACCATCATTTATTAAAAATATTGATGCTCATGGTTTTGGGTATTGAATTAATAGTAGAAACTGTACATTTCAACCATCCAATAAACCAGATAGTTCAAATGCAATGTGATGTTATTGCCTTTGGCTACAGGGCAACTTTATCACATTTTGACAATTATTTTACCAGTTCATGTATCAACTTAACTATTCCATTTGTATATTTATCTTAGCAAGATGTCCTAACTGACTAGGACGACAGGCCTCACACTCATTGTAAATTTGCAATGATTGGCATCAATTTATAAACCAAATTGAGCGTTTTCTTAATAATTAGCAGAGTTTTCAAAGAATTCCCTGGTGAGCACAGAGCAAATACAAGCTTTCATTCAACATTCTTCTGAATATGGATAGACGCTCTCTTCAGTGAAAGTATGTTCCTGACATTGAAGGTTGAGCATGAATGGGAAAAGGGTGCTCTCAATGAATTTTAAATGACTGGTTTTGTGCTGATAAACTGAGGCTTCTGCATAGATTTTGTGTTCAGCTGAAAATCCTTTCAGATTCCTCCCAAATCTGCCGGTTTCAATTTGTTTTTTTTCCTGTATAAATGTAAAAAGAGAATAGTTGAACTAACTTAAATGAATTGTTTCACTTGGTAACGAGTAATTGTATTAAAATTATCCAAATTAAGCTTGTTTAATTCTCTAATTTTGAGTCAAATTTACTCACATTATTTAGTTTCTTTAGACTAAAGAATCAGAATCACTCAATTTCATGGAAAGTCCACTTAAAAGATTCAAGTTGCTCCAAATGAAATGTTTGAATGATCCCAAAGTAACTTTATTTTCACATTAAGCTTAACATTATTGTGTGAAAACGAAATATTTGAATTGCTTATTTTCATATCAAAGTTGAGTGTCTAAAGTGGGAGTATTTTACTTTCAGATGGAAAAAACAACATTACATGTTTCTCAACAGCTTTATTTCCGCTACAGCCACAAGTTGTTGGTGTGTGTCCTTCACACTCATGGTAACTTCACATTCTAACAACATTGTCAAAACATTAACATAACAAACATTTATAGGGTAGGAACCTTAAACGGTTAAATTCCTGCTGCATTTCCCATGATTCTTTGCAGTCTTTGCACAACAGATTTGAGTAGGTGAGTGTCAAGAGGTGAACTAACTTAATAAATGAACTTAGATAAACTAAGTTCAATAACTTGGTTCAATTGTCTTGATTTCATGTTAACTGAATCAACAAGTTAACCAAAAGATATATTTGTTATACTTCAAAATTCTCACTTCCTGGAATTGTTACTAAATTTATTTAACAAATATTTCTGTGCAAATTGCTATTTTATTACTGTTGCTGAATGGCTGCTGGCAAGAGCTTTGTTCATGCTTTGGATAAAGTGCAAAAATAAAACACCGTACGGTTTAGTTGCAAAATGTGTTAGTTCAGTCCTGTTGGAGGCCTGGGGATTCATGGTGAAAGATTCAATAGATGAATACTGTACATCCACTGTCCTTTTGTCATTATTATATTCAATTAGACCGAGGAGCTAAGACGATACTGAAAATAATGATGAGCTCAAAGGAGACAATCTGTAAACTTCAATGCCCACATTTTCCCTCTGCCAGACTCCAGATACTGTACCTCAGACATCCGAGAGTGTAGGTGATTATTTTAGTCTGAGCAGACAGATGAGTCATTGTGTTATTGTGATATTTCTCAGCGAGGCTGTGGGATACGGCAGGATATGAATTTCAGAGTAATCATCTTTGTCATAATAGAGTCAAAGAGGCTGTTTATGGCCTTTGATCACAACTAGAGTATCAAATGGAAAAGACACACCAACTTTCATACCCTTTGTAAAAGTAGCCAAAACACCCACTCAGAAAAAAAAACAGAAAAAAAAGAGGAAGGAAGGCATCGGAGGAGTCATGCACAGAGGGATCTTTCTTGATGTGTAGTCCTCATATATCATGTTCCTGTTTGATATGGTTCGTCAACCTTTTTGCTTTTTCTTACTGATTCCACACATTTATGTAAAAGTAAGAATGCTTGTTTAGAAATTCACTGTCTCCTCTTTGTGTTATTTTGCAACTCTGCATGATGCACGTTGGTTGTAAAAATCCATCCAAAATGTTGTACAGCTGGAGAGAGCACAGAGCAGCATGCTCGATGGTAACATTAATCTTTGTGCCTGAAGCCAATTAGGGGAGAAAAAAAAGAAGCTGGTCTGAGCTCCACTTCCCACTCTCAGGATATCCCCTGCTGGACTAGCCCCTTTTGCTAGCAGCCAAATCCAAAAGCTTTGAATCCCCCCCCCCTTCCTAGATGCTGCTTCAAGAGTCTCAGAGAGAGACCAGCTGCATCTCTATGGGATAGCCAATGTGAGACAGTGAAGACATTGTACAAACATCTGTATAACATGCTCCAACTATCATTTCAGTGCTTGTCAAACTGCAAGTTTTGAACTGACAAAATATATCTGGGGAATCTGGGGAGTGAATCTTGTGGGCCTATTGTGGTCCAAAAGACCACTTTGCATGCATATAGGGTACAAGGAATTATCACTCAATTTTAATGATACAATAACATGTTAACAATTTAAATAAAAAGTTAAATCTGATAAATGTATATAATCTCAGGGTAACTGGGTAATGACAGCAGTAAGTGTTCTTTATTTTATATATCAGCTGTTTGGTGTTTTGTTTTTATTCATTAAGGAAATTACAGTAAATGATGAAGTAGTTTTTCTGTCTTTGACCAAAATTTTATATCTGATCTATTTTTTTTTTTCATTTTTGATCCAACCCAGTTTTTGTAGTATCCCCTTTAAAAACCTTCAGTGTGGCCTAATCTGATGCTGAGAAAGCCTCAAGCCACGAGGAATTTTGGAAAGCTTCAACAACAAACAAAGGGAAGATATTTTCACTTTTGCCAAATGAAAACAGCAAAATCAGACAGCAAAGAGCAATGTCATAACAATGACTCAATTATTTTCATGTAAACATTTCTGAAAATCCCCAGGTTTTTATCATCAACCGATTCTTTTCCACAAGAAATGAAGCACAGTAAATAGCAACACATCTGTTCAGGTCACATGTACTGTGCTGTGCTGCTTACATAATGAATGTGGCAGGACTAGAAATTTCTAAAATGTTGTTTATTGCATTTCAGAACAAAAACAGCAAGACACAGCAAGGTTGCTCCAAGTGGGAAGAGGTTAAATGTCCTCATTGAAGATTCAGGAAGCGTTTGAAAGCTCTCAGCCACAGATGATTTTTTTAGTGTAAACAAGATAATGAAAAATGCATAAATAATAAGCAGACCATAAATGTTACATTTTCTATTTAAAATGAAGAAAGTTACTACATGGATGAACTAATCACGTGTTTGTTTCCTACTTTGGATATACTCAGTAGCTATGTGCTGATGCTGTTCAAATATTTACATGTTTTTATCAAAAAAAGAAGGAAGCACAATAGTGATGTTTCTGTTCCTATATAAGAGAAAGTATATTAGAAAGATAGTGACGAGCTAAGAATTAAAGAAGTCCGTAACTGTCTCCTAACAGCTGTAATTAATCTTTAATATTGTCAAAATGAGTTCCCAGAGTTGATTTGCCTTTGAATTCATTATTCACAATCTGTCTTTGTCAATTTGCCTTCACTGTGGTTTCTGGTGTCTGAATCAAAGGAGAAACAGAATGTGATTTATGTCATTATCATATTAAAAGCTTTGTAATTTTCTTCTCCAAACATCTTTCTTTTCATTTGGTCACTCACATTACTCCTGACTGGTCTGCGCTATACTGTTATTTCATTATAATGAAACATTGGCTCAACATATTGATTAGATTCTTTAAAAGTCTTTATTGCTTATAAATAAATTGGATAACTGCAGATCAGTAGAATGAAAATACAGTCATAGAAAACAACTAGAAGGGGATAAAGCCTTAAGAATAAGGCTTTTGCATAGGCTTTTACATAAATACATACATTACAATATGGTTTGAATACAAGTTTACAGATGTATGCATATACAGACAAATATAAACCCTTATACATTTATATTCAAACACACAGAGACACAATTCCAGTTTCAGGAAGATAATGCAATGACCCTTGACCCTTTATAATATT
The DNA here is from genome assembly GCA_028567055.1 of Leptatherina wallacei. Classification (NCBI taxonomy): domain Eukaryota; kingdom Metazoa; phylum Chordata; class Actinopteri; order Atheriniformes; family Atherinidae; genus Leptatherina; species Leptatherina wallacei. The sequence goes on from JAOXYM010000022.1 coordinate 8,974,034, forward strand.
TGAATTGACTGTATCTTGGGAGCTTCTTACTGTTTTTCAGTCATGTACTTGTTCTAAATAATTATGTGTATAAATTGGGATATTTTGTTTGCCTGGTTTTATCATTGCTGTCATTTGATCTGAAACATGTCTCTCTTGTGACTGGAACATTGGGTTTCAATTGAATCACCCATATAAAATAAGATTTAAAAACATATTTATTCAGTTGTTGAATTATTTTTAGCAGCTTTTTAGTTTTGGCATTTAGTCAGTAGGCTATCAGATCTTAGAGAATATATGGTAACAATACAAATTCAACAATTTTTTTTAACTGGAGAAAACATATAAATGAGAAAGATAAAATAATGTTCATCTTTTTGAATTTCTGAAGTCACAAAGACAAACAAAATTATTCTTAAACCTATCTAAGACCTTTTTAACAGCACAAATGATAAATTAGATTATTATGAAATATATTATTTAGGATTTAGAACGACATATGATATTATATTATAATTATCAATTGTTTTTTCTTTGTTATGTTACCCTCCCAAAAAGGCCACCTTAAAAAGTTTTGCATTTGGAATAATAACTTTTAAAGTTTCTTATGTTTGTCGTTGCTTGTATTGCTTGGCGAGTTGAATAAAGTTTAAGAAGTTCTCGCTTCCGGTTTGGCTAAAAGGAGGCGGGGCTAACGGGCTGACCTCGGGGAACCAACGGATGACGTGATGTTTTCATCTTAACTACACATTGAAGTAGAATACTTACATTTTCTTCGCTCAACTGGCATTATGGATACTGTAAAAACTGAATAACTAAATTGAAGCGTCAACACTGAGTCCGAAACTGAAGTTTTCCATAAGTCAGGTCTGTTTATTTTCCTTCTTGGTGGACACGGTATATGCGCGTGGCTGTTACTAATTTGTAGTAAACTAGCGAAGTTGATTTTAGCCTCTTTATATTATTTGAATTTAAGTCCAAAAACTATTTCCCCCCCGTTCCTGTTTACACCACGGACCATTATTCCATCCAGATTATTGTCATGTGAGAGTCACAGCTCTTTTTTGTTCTTCACAGAGCCTTGCTCAGCTCTTTTAGTGTAAACTTTTTCACCTCCGGCGCAAACCACTCTGACAGTTTTGATAAATGTTGCTCTTTTTTTTTTTGTCTAATTCCACAGAGTTTGTTGAGCTTCAACGATGGTGCAGCAGTACCAGTCCCCTGTTCGGGTCTACAAGCACCCGTTTGAGCTGATAATGGCGGTGAGTGGTGTGGCTATGGGCTATGTCCACAGCCATCTTAGCTAATACAGAGCTGGATGTGAGACAGTGTAAATCAGACCAAAGTCTGCCTGCTAAGCTCATCGGTTCTTCTCTTTTGGTATTTCTGTGGTAGACTTATTATTAGCAGGGTCCATGCTGTGTGAGAGTTGCTCAGTGAACTTTTGTTAAACGTTAAATATCCATGCCAAAGATATGACTGCAAATTTGGAGAAGCCTAGCTGTAGCTCATTAAAACTCAGCGTGCCTTATTTTCTTGCCACATGATGCTTGAGGCCAACAGTACTTGAAGGAGTAATTTTCTATGACTGTAATTAGCTTTTGGCCACGAAATACAGCGAAAATGACTGAACTGACTATTGCTCTTACAGCAGTAGACAGCTGACTAACTGTAGATGATGTAAGGCTAAGATAAGAAAAGGTCATGATAGAGGTAATCAGCAGAAGGGTTTCTAGCTCTGTTTACTGTATGTAACTCACAATAGATTCTGATTTTTACTGCAGCAATATTGAGCAGCTTTAAAAATGGAAAACCTGAGAAACACTAACAGAGATCCCGCTTTCTAAACACACACTTACCATATATAAGCTTTCTTTTTCTTTTGAGAAGAAATAGTTTTATTACTGTCCTCATGTATTCCTCTGTAACCTCCAGCACAGTGCTTTGAAGTCATATGATTAGTAACTATGAGTAAAGACAAAACAGGACAGATGAAAATAAATTTGGTTTTCCAACAGAGATTTCCAACGGCTTGATTTCACCTCCTCCTAAAGTCTGCTGTGTGTTGTTTTTGTTATTTAAGTTATACATTAAGCCAAAAGCTTATGCAATATCCTCAGTGTGAGTGAGGAGCAAAGACTGTGACACTCTGCAGCTATGACTTCTCTACAACTCAGTCTAAGTTAATAAAAAGTTAATAAAATAGTCATTGGTTAACGTGGTTTACATTAGGGTCCTTTTGATGCCTTCCTGTGAAAGATCAGTTCTAAGAGTCTTATTGTGTTACTGTGAGTATGAAATAAGGTCCCAAAAAAGCCTTTTGTGAAAATAATAACAGACGCTGTGAAAAAAGATTCAGGTCTCAACAGCATAAAAGAGAGAATCCAGGATGTAGTCTTCCACCTCCGCTCCTTCCGTTTATCTTCAGGATTTCTCATCAGCTCTTGGCTAATCCTGAAACTGACAGTTATTTCTCCAGCTAACAGTCCTAATCAGTGTCTTGGATATCATTGAGTGTGCACCCGTTGACATCATGGTTGTCCTTGTCATGATGCCTCTTTATGACTCTCTTAGGCCTTTATAAAAATAAGAAAAAAGGGTTCCACCAGACTGATGTTTATATGGCTTCACAAGGGTACAAGCTAATGCTTTATGCCTTGAGGATCACATTTGATCAATAGCACCCAAGGAAATTAAACACTATTTATGCTCCACAGCCACATTCACTAGAGTATTGACCCAATGATGTGAAAGATAATAGAGTTTGACTTTAAGTTTTCTGGGTCTGCTGCACTAACCAATGCTGTGTAATAAGAGGGGCAAGATTTCATTTTCTCAGTAAATGTATAGATAGATAGGTTTATATAGATTGTTGCTAAATTATGCCATAGGGTGTGTGTGTTTTTGTGTGTATTTCTGAAAAACCTTGAGAATTTACTGCTTCTTAAAGAGAAAGTTGTGCTTTTCTGACTTAGAAAATCCTAGTTGAGAACTAGGCCTATTCCACTGAATTAAACTTGCTATTTTCTGCCTCACAGTGAAATGAATATTTGACATTTATATAAAAAAAAAACCACACAGGCAGCTTTCTACTTTATAAAGGTTTTGTTTCATCCCTGCCCTTGACTAACTTTTACTGACTTGTCATCAGAAAGGGCGCAGCTGCAAGCTCCCAAGACACACAGCTGTTATTGCTCAGTAACTCAGTCAATATTGACAGGTGAGCCCTGGTTAAAGTGGCAATGGACAGATGGTCATATGGCTGGGGCAGTAAAACACAGTGATCACTGCTAGTAATGGCTAGAACAGCTGGAAGCTGGTGCTGTGCACAAACCGTAAAATAAACAATTAAAGCCACTAACCTTTAAATCCATCCTCACCTGACATGGAACTCACATGTTACCGCTCTGTTCAGTCAGGAAACTTCATGACAAACGCAAGTAACTTTATTTTGATTTTGATAAAGTGTACTGTGCAACAAAATGACTGAATTCATCTAGGTGGTAAAGAATTACTAATAAGTATTAAAGAACAAGAAATTATTTTCTCATCTGAATTCCTCCTTTTCAGGCCTATGTGAGGAGGTTCCCAAAGTGCCCGTTGATCCCAGTGTTTGTGGACAGCGAGATCATCAGCCAGAGTCAAAATGAAGACGGCTCTGTGGTTGTAACTCAGAGGCGCTGCACGATCGACATTGAGGCCCCTCGACTTCTCAAACGGGTATTTCTAAATAAACCATAAATAATTAAGAAAGTAATCTAATCAGATTATTTGTTCTGACAAACAAATAGAGAATGCTTATTAAAACCGGCCAGAATGTTGTTAATCAGGTGGTATTTTGTGGCATTGCTGCACTTAATTGCAGAATTTTTTAGTCATTGTGTGAAAATGTGTGTGAATAAAACTTGAGATTCCGGTTTAGCATCCAGGCTAAAATATTCAGTCAACATATCTGCTTTTAAACAATCCAGCAAACTTTAAATGTTTGTTTTTTTCTGCTGTAGATTGCTGGCGTGGACTATCTGTACTTCGTCCAAAAGAACACCCTGAACCACAGGGACAGGACACTTCAGATCGAGGTCCACAATGAGACATTTTCCAACAGAGTCATTGTCTGTGAATGCTGCAATTACTCGGTGAGCCTTAAAGTCTAACATAACCATGTGCTCAGGAAGTCAGCAAGGAGTTAGTATTTTTTGTTTTTGTACTGAGTGGGTAGCACTGATCCTCTCCAAAAGGCTTTTTAAAAATGTGATGCATACATTTTTTATTTTTGGTTTCTCCCAAAGCTTGCTCAGGGCTCTAGGGAGCTGATGTCCCCAGCTGTTTTAAAGTCATTGCTGTGTCAGTCATCTAGTCTAATATTACCATCCTTTATGAATTTGTCTTGACACAACCCTCAGCACTTATTTCAAATCTGCTTTAACTGTTCTAGTAGCCAACTTAAACTTCATTAGAATTAATCAAAAACTGTTCATGCCTGTTCTTTTGTTATTACTCAGATGAGCAAAACTACAGATGGTCCTGTGGAAATTAAAATCTAATACCCATTATTAGCTTTTCTACTTACTGCTCTTTATTGGGTTTGATTGTCCTCTTAACAGGTTCATCCTGAGAATGAAGACTGGACGTGCTTCGAACAAACGGCTAGTCTGGATATAAAGTCCTTTTTTGGATTTGAGAGCACAGCAGAGAAGATAGCAATGAAACAGTATGCTAGCAGCATTAAAAAGGTTTGTATCGAAAATTTGACTTTCTGTGATGGAAATCTTTTACTAATGCAAAATCGTTTTTTCAAAAGAATCAGTCATCAGTGTTTTTCTGGATCCATGCCTTTTTTTATGTAAATACATTGTACAAAAAATTGAGAAAAAAAAGAAGCGAGGTGAGTACAATGTTGCGACAATGTGAATGTAGCTCTTCTCAGTCTAGATGCTAATATACCAGTATGAAATGCAAGATGAAATATAAATAAGAATAATAGTAGTTAAGGTTTACATGGACAAATATCTTCATCTACCCAGTATAAAATCAATCTGATCAACCGACATGTTCACCTGGACGCTACAGTCCCGTTCTGTTTTGCTGCCACCATTTTCCAAGTCTTCCCTGAAACCCGTTGTTTTGCGTAACCCCACGTGGTCCAAGCATGCGCAGAAACAACATAAACCACAGAAACAATCAGAATGAGTGTTTAGATGCCTATTTTTTTCCTGTTGACCTGATCGTGAAAAGGTTTAAACCGCCCCTCTCAATTGGATTGAAAATTTCAATCGAAGCCGATCGGATCAGCTGACATGTTGACATGACGCATTTTTATTCTGATTGGTCATAGGAATAATGATAATGCCAATAAACAATGAGAAATATGTAGTGAATAAATTGAAAGAAAGAAACCAAATAAAAAAGGTAGATAAATTAATATATTAAATGAATCATTTTACGATAATAATATAGACAATGATAATAATTTTCTAGATCCATACCGGATTCATCAAATTAACCTACGTTCTTGTTTTTGAATTACTTATAGGGTAAGGAGATAATTGAGTACTACCTCAGAGAGCTGGAGGAAGAAGGAGTAACTTACATACCTCGTTGGAGCCCCCCAGCTGAAGCTGGCAGAGTTAATGCAAGACCCCAGTTGCCACCCCCTTCCACAGCCAGAGCCATCCCAGTGAACAGTGCCAAGGATGGGCTGCCTGGTAAAGACCATGTCGGCCCCACAGAGCCAGTGGCTGGTTCACCTGATGGTCAGTGTGCACTCACTAGTGCTAATAAAGTACAGAAGAAGTCAACAGAAAATTCTTGAATTAATCTTAAAACATTTTAACACTTCAAGACACTTTGAGTATGTAAATGGTGAAATAAATATTGGATTTATACAACCGGTTTTTAGGAAGCATTGTCTGTAAACAAAACCCATTTTAAGTCAAGTATCTCATAAAAACATTCACATTTTATTATTGACTTTGTGTTAATCATTTCCATGACTGTTTAATCATTTTCACTCCTGTTTCTCGATTTGATGCAAGCAGTATGTGCTAACTCCACTATCTAAATGTGTTTTGGCCTGTAGACAAGTTGGATGCTGACTACATCAGACGTTACCTAGGTGATTTAACGCCTCTGCAGGAGAGCTGTCTTATTCGACTACGGCAGTGGCTACAGGAAACCCACAAGGGCAAGGTCACATAAACACAAATAATGCAGTTTGTGCAGTTATGTGCAGAATATACTTCCAACACCCTCCCACAAACCTTTTTTTCCTCTGTACTGCTTAAAAAGTTTACACTGTTCCTTAGTTTAATTAATCACAGACTATATATTGGCACAAAATTATTTTGTTTTATAGTGAAGATTTATTTGACAGCAAGGTTTAATCTGGTTGGAAATGAGAAGAACAAAAATTGAGATATAAGTGAAAAGCCTTTAACAACCTTTAATACTTTCTGCTTTTCCTCTTTCTTATGCTAAAAATGTGTTAAAATGTATTAATGGACATGACCTTGTAGCACATTTTTAGAGTTTCTTCCCTTGGATTTTTACTGTTCTTCTGCTGTGATGATATACAGACCTTGGAGGTTCAAAAGCTTCCTTGCCATCATTCTCATCTTTAGTTCTCTCCATATACTTTCAATGGGCTTCAGGTCTGGACTCTGACTGAGCCACTGCACTTCTGTTCTCTGTTGATCATGCCTTTGAGGATACTTAAGACTAGAGTGATGGCTAAGAAGTCTTCCAGTCTCAAACAGCAAAAGGTCATCACAGATGGAGAATGGTTGGAAATCCCAGTGGAGATATGAACATGGCTGTTTTTGTAAAAAAATGTAGAGGAAAAAAGTAAAAAATGAATCACGAGCATACCTTTGTAATCTTTTTTCTATTGTTGATGCCATTTCCAGCAAAAATTCCCAGTATCTTTATAATCATTATTAATCATAATCTGGCATGGGTATGAGTAACTTTAAGCTGAACTGTATATTTACATGTGATAAGTTCATATGTTATGTTGTTGAAAGATTTTTCTTTGCATTTATCTGCACAACTGTGTCAACATTTGGGTTTTGAGCAATTTTTCTTTTGTGTGTGTACAGATTCCAAAGGATCAGCATGTACTGCGCTTCCTCAGGGCTAGAGATTTCAATATCGACAAAGCCAGGGAGTTTTTGTGCCAGTCACTGACCTGGAGGAAGCAGCACCAGGTGGATTTTCTGTTAGACACGTGGGAGTGCCCACAGCTGCTTCACGATTATTTCACTGGGGGATGGCACCACCATGACAGAGGTACTGAGTAACACTCAACTTCACAATACACTTAACATTAACAGGTACTAGTGAATATAAAAAAGCAGGAGAATTTAGCCTCGTGTATCCCTATAGGGTTAAAATGATTTGTTAATTATTAACTGAAGTCCGAGCACCATGTGTCATAACTCCTGTGATTGAAAATGAGAGATCAGCTGATCCCACTGGTCAGAGTTAAGGCTACCTTTAAACATTATTACTGAGCAAAGATTACACTCGTGTTGTAAGTTCATTTCATTTTCAGTGTTTCCCTGGGTGTTGGCAGACACCAACAAAAACATTTCAAGAACAGGCATGGAGACAATTTGTCAGAATCCTGTCTAGAATCCCCCTCCATGTACTGAAATTACCACACTGATTATAAGATTCTGATCGTTTATCTGTTAAAGTTCTCGCAATCGCAATTTTCAGCGTAACACCAATGTTTCCATTTTCATCACCCTGGCAGAGTTTAAAATCCCTGAATATTTCTGTCTGATTTTCAGGGTTGCCTTGTTACTGATGTACGTTCTCTGCTTGCTGGTGGGTGCGTGCTCACCGTTGTGTAGGTGCACATGTCTGTATGTGTACATTGGGTCGGAACTCTACTGTGTGCAATACAGAGAGCATCTGTGACTGTGCTGTGGTGTAAATAGGATAAATAACATCAGGCTGTTAAGTTTTTAATGAAAGGACCAAAGTATAAACCTGTTATAGAGGAAAGAGCCTTAAATGTCTTCTGTTGTCTTTTCTTCTACAAACCATGAACTTAGATGGTCGTCCTCTGTATGTCTTGCGTCTGGGTCAAATGGACACTAAAGGCTTGGTTCGGGCTTTGGGCGAGGAGATGGTGCTCAGACAGGTGATGTGAGCGCATATACAGGATCTGTTAAGATACATTTAACATGTGTTCAAAACGTTCATGCAACAACTTCATGACTGTCACACAGGTTCTGTCGATCAACGAGGAGGGACTGAGGCGATGTGAGGAGAACACCAGAGTCTTTGGTCGACCCATAAGGTGTCTAGATATGAATTTATAATGATCTTCATGGGAATACATGCAGTATAAATTCATGCAATGTGTATTTTAATTTGTGGCGCAGCTGTTGGACATGCTTGCTGGATCTGGAGGGTCTTAACATGCGTCACCTGTGGAGACCAGGAGTCAAGGCTCTGCTGAGAATCATCGAGGTGGTTGAGGCCAACTACCCTGAGACGTTGGGCCGCCTGCTCATAGTGCGCGCACCCAGGGTTTTCCCAGTTCTGTGGACCTTGGTGAGGGGCAAATGTCAACATTTGCTTTCGATGTATCACCATTAATGTGAATTTAATTATTCGCCCAACTGTAGAGGGATGCATGAGGTTGTAGAGGACATTATAGGAATTCTGAACAGTTTGCTAGAATCCGACTGCACTGCAGATATGAGCAAGTAACAAAGAAAAAAAAAAAGAGGACAAATGAAATATAGAAAAATAAAGATGATTATAACTGTTTGATATGTAGAGACGCATCCCCTTGGGAGACATTTGATTAGTGCCAAAGCAATATGCTGTAGAGCAGGATGGTAATACCATTGAATAAAGAAATATAGATGAGAGGTAATTTGTGTAAACAGATTTATAATAAAGCATAACAATGAGACTGGATGCAGAACACACATGCTTCCTGGAGATGTGAAAGATACATCTCATTATTGATTAATAGATAATGAAATTAAAGTTGGTTATAAACACAGTTATGCATGCTTTGTAACACCATCAACCAGCCAACCCATTTATTCTTTAGTCATGCATAATTCATTGGATGTGGATTGATTTTTTACAGTTCACATTAAGTGACCCTGCTGCTTCTTGCATGTTTCTCTGATGAGCATTGGCATCTCGTTTCCAGGTCAGTCCCCTGATTGATGAGAATACTCGTAAGAAATTCTTTGTGTATGCTGGGAATGACTACCAGGGTCCAGGAGGCTTAGTGGACTACATTGACAGACAGATCATCCCAGACTTCCTTCGAGGGGACAGCATGGTGAGGTTTCCTGTACTTGTCAATACTGTCCACAGTGCAGACAGTGATGTATGAGTACATCATGCATTTAGCTAGCGATTTTGGGTTTAAACAGTCATTTTTTAATTTACAAATGTGAATTATGTATTTACCACCATGTTCATAATAATTATGTCTAAAATGTAATAACTGTATGCTCATTTTTCATTCAGTGTTGGCAGTATAGTTAAACGTTCATGTTTAGAGGGGTTTTTATTGACATTTGTCATTTCTTTTTTAGCATTATTCAACTTTACCATCATTTTCTCAGTTTCATCTCATGGTCTTGTTTTCACTTAAAAAGACGGTTTGGAATAATTTGTTCCTCATTCTATTTTATTTACATCTTCCGTGATTCATCCTTTCTTGAAACATTCAACAGGCTGCATTCATTTACTCAATCATTTAGAAAGCACTAATTGACAGCTTGTTGAGTTTGTCATTCAGTGTTGTTATGTGGTGAAGGAATGATAGACAGGAAGCCTGCATCTATTTTTGTTGGATGGGAACAGAATATGTGCACTGGTCAGATAACAGATGGCTATCCTCAGTTGAGTCAGACACAGTGAAATATCAGGTTATTTTTAGACAAATAGTAAATCGGCTTGTTTTCTCAGATCGTGTCTTTAACGTGCATCGGCAATTAAACCAATTTAAAATGTAAAAAAGGTTTGAAAACCGTAACTCGACTGAATTATCAGTCCTCTAAAACCTGCATCTGTTAGCAACATGAGTGCCACTTCAGGCTTGTCAGCATATGATGTGATTGCATTATAATTATCAGGCAAGGACCTGCAGAACTTTACACTAAAGTATTTCTCATTAACTTGACGAGTGACACAACTACTTATAAAAAGACTGTCAGAGCAGCCTTGAACCACTAAACCTCCTGAATTGATGGCAATCTGAATCAAACACTGAACATTTACCTCTGCACAGGCAGCAATCACGTCTACATACAGAATCACATGTTAAATTACTTTTTCCTTTCTCTTTACTCTCTAGTGTGACATCCCTGAAGGGGGATTAGTCCCCAAATCACTGTACAGGACCGCAGAGGAACTGGAAAGTGAGGAAAACTGCTTGTTGACCGACTCCATTTATAAGAGTGCCAGCATCTTTAAGGGGGCTCCATACGAGGTACAGTCACGACTGTGACCATTTTTTTGGGTTACCTTCACCATTGTTTATTCAAGTGTGAGAAAGCTGGGGTTTCTCTTTATTCATAGATTTTATGCTTTGTGTAAGGATGCCACCAACTGGAAAATAATCTACATTGCATGCTTGCAGCTGTAAATAAATCATGACGAATGGGTTGTGGTCTGTTGTTCTGTGTTTCTAATCTTGTCACATCCTCATGCAGATGCTGATTGAGATCACAGAAGCGTCTTCCGTCATCACCTGGGACTTTGATGTGTCTAAAGGAGATGTGATCTTTAATATTTACCATTCCAAAAGGGTTCCTCAGCCTCCAAAGAAAGACACTCTTGCAGCACATGGCATCACTTCCCTCGGGGCCGTTAATGCCCAGTTGATAGATAGGAGCTGGGTACTGGGCCAGGATTACAGCATGGTGGAGAAAGCTCTCACCTGCAGGGAAGGAGAGAGTGTACAGGTGAGAGCAAAAGTATTAGAGGCATAAACACAAAAGAGCAATTTAAATCTATCCAGTGTTTGTGTTGCATCAAAGTGCTTCATTCTGAAGATATCTTTTTTTAAATTCTTTTCTATTTTATCTTTAAAAAAACAAAAAAAAAAACAGGGCTCCCACATAACACGCTGGCCTGGCTTCTACATCCTCCAGTGGCGTTTCCGCAGCTCTGCAGCCTGTGCTGCCTCCAGCCTGCCTCGTGTGGATGATGTGTTGGCCTCCCTGCAGGTCTCTTCTCACAAGTGCAAGATAATGTACTACACTGAGGTGCTGGCGTCACATGACTTCAGGTTTGTTTATTCATTCTGCTAAGCTTTATACCTTGTATCACACTTTCAAAGCTGTGGTGTTGATACCTATGAACTATATGATGTGAATGGTTTACTTTGTGCTCTTCAAGTAATATACACTTTTTCTGTTGCATGTTACCTGCACAGATTGAAAGATTTCCATGAATAATAGATGGAGGGATGGGACGACCATATGTGAAAATTTAATTTTTTTTCACATTTCCTTCTATTTCCAGGGGATCCATGACCAGTCTTGAATCATGTCAGAGTGGCTTCTCTCAGCTCAGTGCTGCTACAACTCTCTCGAGCCAATCACATGCCAGCTCCACTATTTCAAGGTAGCATTGGCCCAGCAGGTGTCCAAAGGCAGCAGCGACTACGTCTCCTGACATCCAGCTCTGTTTGTGCCTTATGCATACAAAGACACTTGTTTTGAACTCATTGATAAAAAAATAAAATAAAAAAAAGGATTAAATATGTCAGCTGAAAGTGAAAGAAGTGAGTTTATTTTGAGGGGGTCAGTAAAGTTTCATTGGAGGGATTTTTTGGAGAATGAAGTTCCCATTAAAAATGCTGTAGCAGACTGTGATTACTGATTTATTTTGTTAGACCTGTGTCCATGAAATATGACGACACAGAAAACGAGGATGGCTCACAAACAGCAGTTTTAGATAAGATTAGACGTAGTTAATAGTTAACAAGAAAAGAGAAATATTTACATAATGCAGATGGCTCCTGTGCTGCTGTAATTGTCCACTAGATGTCAGTGTACTCTGTGACTAGGGCTGATCTCAGCTCTGCAGTGCGCTCAGCTCCTGGTTTAGCACACACACCCTCATTCGGTCTTTAAGGAAATCAGAGGGAGAGCTGTTGAAATAAAGAATTCATTGCAGTGTTAAATTTTCATGTCTCTAGCGTGCATCTTTGTACCAGATGTTTGGAACAGTGACTGATTACAGTGCTGTATTGCAGTGGTGAAGTAATATAATCATAGAGTTAGGTTATTTAAATGTTGTTGTTTTTTCTTTTTTCTTTCAGAAATAGGTGAGGGGTAAGGAATGAAGTATCTTTTTCAGATTTCATGTGATAATGGGTTATTTTTGCTTGTTAGATATAGTCGCTGAGTTTTCCGAGGTAGCTAATTTGAATGCAATATAGCACAGCCCCTTGTGATCTGGCAAAGGACCAAACAGACAACTGATTTACATAAAACTTTAATTTCCATAAACTTATCAGATGCCTCCAGCTAAAGCTTAATTGAATATTCCTGTGTTTTGTTTTTCCTTCTTTTCTTCCTTTGTCTGCAAACTTGTGTCATGTTGCTGCTTCCCAGCGTTATTACAGATCAGGTGGATTGAGTTTTCTGAGGGCCTTGGTATGTCAGGGTTGTAGAGGAAGTGCATTGACCTGAAACCTTTGTAGTTTATTTATATAATTGCACCATTCTTCTGATATGGACAATTTGTTGATAAAATTTCTCTTTCTTGAGACACAGTGTCTGTTATGTAATATTTGGTTTACAAATGATATATCTCCTTTAAAGCCATCTTTGGTTGAACTGACAAACTTGTGAATAGATACAAGCTTGAGCTTAAGTATTCCCCTCAAGCACTCTGATGATTAATCGGTACATTCTGACTGTACTTAATAAGAATGGCCCTCCAGCAGCTCTGTGAAGCTGAACATTGGCATACTGATGCTACCACACTTATGACAGTGATAACAGGGTTCATCATGGTCATAATTTGGTTAAACACTTGCCACTAAACAGTGACGCAAATTGCAGCCAAGGAGTGCAATTAGTTCTGCAGATGTTATAAAAAAACATAGTATTAAACTGAGACTTTATGACATAATGGACATGATGCAAGTAGGGAAGTTATTACACTTCATCCTCAAGAGGGGAAGATCACAAACCGGTCAATCTTTTTGAGACAAATCACTCAAAACCAAGGTAGTAAACCGTGAGTTAATACAGGACAGGTCCAGCTAAGAGGAACTATGATAGTTGAACAGCTTTCTAAAGATAATTGATCACATAAAAAATGTGTATCATGCATTTTTTTCAAATCAAATAGATGTTTACCACTTTACCACAATAAACCACTTTCTCTCAGCAGCCGAACTCGTGTAAACAACCATTTTATCATTGGCGGATTATTGAGGATGTGGATATTTTTACATTTTTAATCCGATGATTTAAGAACACTTTATTTTGTGGTTTTATTTTTATGCCGCCTGTTCAAAGTTTGTACATAAAACAAAGCTGTCAGCCTCTCGGAGTGCAAGAGAAACAACATGTCTTTGCCATCAGTTTGCGTTGCAGTCAAGAACAGTGGCTCATGTAGAAATTTCTGAGAAGAGTTCCTCACATTGCATTTCAACATCCCATCGCTGTTGCAGCACACTTACACTCCTCAGCATCAGATGCGATAAAAACAAGATTATCTGGAATTTGTCTACAAAGAAAGCAACCTGGAGATTCAATCTGCAGAATCTTACTTAAATCCTACTTTAACATTCCTCATATGCTGTGATCTGAACTAACTTTCCCACCACAATGCCTGATAGAGTGTGATGGGGAGCAAATTAACTTCAGTATCGAATAACATCGCAGCCCGAACGCCTAGATCTCTGAAGTCTTAAGTTAAAGCAGAAAGAGGCCTTCACTGATAACAGGACACTGAAAGAGTCTCAGGCTTGGTTTTAGAGATACAAGCATCCCTGCCTTGAAGTGGGAATATGATTATGATAGTTAATTATCTTTACTTAGGAATAACAGACTTCGGCATGGGATTATAGGCAACATGTGTTACTGTCTTTGCATCTCATAAATAGAGAAAAAAAATAACAATTCTATGGTAGAGAGGCTGACTGATTTATGCATGACTTCCTCATACTTCTTTAAATCCATGTAAAAGAGTTGATAAAGCTAATACTTTAATGGCAGCCAAGGTTGACCGCTAATGGAACATAAAGCACAAAGGCTCAGAACTACGTTCAAGCTCAAAATCACTTGTAAACTACTTACTAAACTACTTTCTACCAATTCTCTCCATCCATCAAATGTTGCAACTGAATTTGATCACGGAGAAGAGAATCCTCTCGGACATGAGGTTGTAGAGTTTTACCGTATAGTGTGCAGCCTCATTAAAACTTAAGCCGTGTTTCATTTGCCTCCTTCTGACAATCTTGACCTTCCCGCTAATTGAAAAGGAGAGCGGTGGATTAGTGCGCTAAATTATTTTTCAAAGGCTTGAAACACTGAGAGAGAAACTTTATCAGACAGTAACTGAACAAGTGTGCATCCAGAACGGCTGTTAAGTTTGTGTGTTGTTGTTTTTTTTTTTACTGTGATTCAAAAAAGCATCTGAGTCGAGGTCCTGCCTGTTTAACTAATCTCATATCAGCCTGGTTGGAATTCCTTTTCTAACCTGATGTACTATAGGGTCTGATTAATATGTCCACAAACAAATAGATTCAGTCACATCTGTTTATCTATGATGCTTCATAGTATTTCTCATATCTTCCAACACTGATTTTCCTTTTTTCTTTGTTTTTTGTTTTACACCATCAATCAGACTTCTGTTTGGGATAGTTTCTGTGTTGCGTCCTCCTTTTCCATAGATCCGCTTAAGTCGTGTTGTTTTCATCAGTTTCCGAACGTCAGACCCGGTTTTATTTCTCTGGTATTTTCTTGGCTCACTGACTTCCTCAGTTGACATTTCCATTGCTCTCCCTCTAAATGGGCACTGAACTGTGCGGGTCACTAGGGCCTGCCCTGCTTAAATGTTACAGCAGGAACACACTCATTAATTCACTCGCTTGTTTGGGCAGAACACCAAGCTTTGCCAACTTCCATTCGGTTTGGTAATATCACAAAATTGATTCCTTGAAAAAGAAGTTCAATAAGTCAATCTAAGTAAGCTCTGTGTACATCAATACAGGATGACAGCCAGGAGAAACATATCGCTGTTGGGAAAGCAGTTTTGAAGACGGGCTGAATAAACCAATTGGATTTCTTTCCTGTCTATTCAACACAATCTCACTAAAGTTTATAAAACTGTCACAAAACAGAAATTACTGATTTGTTTTCGGGGAAACCACTTTATCTTTGTATTCCTCTTTTTTTCCCCCCTCTATATGTCAACATGAAAGTTGAGAACATTTTGGAATATAGACTCAGCATTTTGTCAAACCATCTCAAACTTGATTTAGTATTTTAACAAATGGAAGAGACTGCTTTCAAGAGGCTAAGGGGGTTAGGTGGTTGAGTTACAGAGGAGGTACGGTATTTAACCCTATTGGCAATTTTTTCTATTCTATTCTATTCGATGTTCTACCTCAGGGGTGTCCTAAGTCGGTTTTGGATGCACCTTAATCTGATTGATGGGTCAACATGCTTGGGCCGAACTTGACAACAAGTTGTTGAGAAGAGCCATTTAATTTGAATCAGGTGTGTTGGATCAGGGTGACATCAAAAACTTTTAGGACTGCAGCCTTCATCAGCTTTGCAGCCATCTGATGGGGCAGCAGCATCAGAACCAGAGACTGTAAGAGACTCAGCAAACTGATGAAGAAGGCTGGTTCTGTCCTGGGGAT
>JAOXYM010000022.1:9010718-9047363 GCA_028567055.1 Leptatherina wallacei
GAAGTCCAGTACCATCTCCTTGGTCTTAGAAGTGTTGATGTGCAGCTGGTTCTGGAGACACCACACCACAAAGTCCTGTACTAGATTCCTGTATTCCCCTTCCTGCTTCTCCCTAATGCAGCCAACAATTGCCGTGTCATCCGAGAATATTTTTAAAAATCCAATCTGATTTCTCAGTTTTAGAATTTGCTGCTTATTTATTTGCCTTTAAAAGTACTTCTTTTCGAAAATCCACTCATAGGCTAATGGTCTTCTTTTTGATGACTTCCTGTTATAATGTAATAGCATCATGTCACACTTTGGCTTTTTCTGTTTTACTTCAGCCCTTCAGTGGTTTCTGTCTGTTGTTTATCAGTGATAATCTCATCGTGACTACTCCCCTTATTACACTCTCCCCTCATCAGATTTTTTTCACTCTCAGTAGAAACTGTTCCAGCCGTTCTGTCTGTTTTGTATTCATTGTGTGTATAATCTTTGCCAGTGTGCCAGGGTGTAGCCTTTTTTCCCCTGATCCCTATTGTCAAGTTGTGCTCCTGCATTTTTGCTTAGATTAGTTTATATTTATCTGCCTTCTTATCTGCCTGACCACAATTGTTTGACCTCTGCTGTTTGCTATTAATAGATATTGGACTTTTATCCTGTGTAAAACAAAGCATAAAGTCCGAGCTATTCTTATTAGTAGCATTCAGTTAGCTGCTTCTGTGTGTCATGGTGTGTTTTCTGCCCTCCCTGGTTACATTAGTCACATGTCCTCACCACGAGTGGTGAGAGCAAAAAATTTATGCCAGCAGCTGTTTTGGATTACGACAACTATAGGAGAGACCCATAAAGCTTGCACCTGACAAACCATTTACACTGTTGTAATTATTTTTCTCCCCAGTTATCTGCACGTGTAGGATCCTGAAAAAAAAGTAGGACTCAGACTCTGATCTGTTACATAAAAAAATGCACACAGTTTACTGGAGGTCGACAGCCATCCAGCACAAAGACTTTTATGCCTGTTACTGATGTTACAGGATCCTGCTTGCATGCACCAAAATGCTGATAGACACATTTTAACATCAGGCTGTAAGGCTCCTTAACTCAACATGAACTGATCAAGACACTGCACTAAACCTCTTATCTGTCACAGATAAATTCATTCACGCATAATTTAGACTTCATTAACCTTCCTATTCTTACTTTTAACTCTGGATCCTGCACATGTATATAGAAAAATGTATTTGTCTTCATTTACTTATTTTCTTCCTATATTTTGATACATTTCTGCCTTGCATACATTTAGAATTTTTCATTCCTTGTTTTTTATTGGCATTGTGAATAATGAAGTGACTGGTTCCACTTGTCCATAACATTTCTGTCATTGCCTGACATATGTGTAAACAAGTCAAATTTGCTCAAGATATGTCTTGTTACACAATGAAAAAAGAAAAAGTTGTATCATCCCTCTAGTTTTGCAGTAAATAATTATTATCCATGGTATTTATTAAGGAAGTATTTATGAATTATGCATTTTTTATTAGGTTGCTCCTTCTTAATTCTTAATCAGGCCACCCCTGTCATGGTTTCCACAAAATAGTATCTGAACAAATAGGATGACAACTGTGGGCAAGCAGCCAGGAAATATGATGAAAAGTTGGAGGAGGGGGTGAGAGGTAGTGATGAATGCACACAAACACTATGCAGGTTGTTCATTAAGTGTGCCACAGGGACTTGGTATGTGATCTTGCCTAGCACTGCAGTGCTGTGCTGCAGAACACAGAGGAAAGATGGAGCAGTCATTGCTAGAGGAATGTTCTACACCAGGTGAGGGAGATGACTGTGCTATTATAAGCTCCTTGTCAGAGAGGACTATATTTTAGAAGATGCATTACTTCCTGGTCCTATACTCCCCTCTGTGGCAACTATAAGCCACAGCTTTACAGTAAAGCTGCTAAACAGTGGATGGCTCTATAATCCACCACATAGATTCTGTACAAATTATGCGTTTTGTGTCCACATACAGAAACTCGCACCATCACAAGAAGCATGAGATATTTGCAGCAGCGATTTCTTTGGTGATCTCTGAACAGCAGCTTTGCTTTAATTCATTTAGATCATTTGGAAAACAGAATAAAAATGAATAAATCAGCACTTCACAATCCCACTCGAACTGAAAAAAGCCTTATGGTTTGGGTGTTGAGTTAAACAACCAGGGTTGTTTTTGTTGTCTAACTTCTACCTTTTTGGAGAGTATATGTACACAATTGTGTCCTGTTTTGACAGCTTGCTTTAGTGAAAGCTTCTCACAGAGCATCCAGAGCTGTTCCCGGAGCCTCTGAGGTCATGGATTATTCATGAGATATGGAGGGAGACGACATAGTCCCATTGTGTGGCTCATATGCCAGGAAGTGTGACAGGACCAGCTGCATGGGGTCAAGAAAAAAAAAAAGCTGTCATGTGTCTGAAGCTCATAATAATAAGTGATTACTGAAAATGTGTGAGTGAATGATAATAATGAAGGGAAACAGTCTTTAAGCTTCTTGTACTGCTGTTATTGTATTTATTCAGTGTTGATTGTTTTAAAAGATAATGGACTGGTCATCACAAGATTCAGATGCCCCTTCCTTTAATTGTTAAGTCATCTCTATTTGCCTCTATTCTGCATTTGATAGACTGTTTGGTACTATCTTTCTGTTATATTTAGTCATGGTGGCAGGAATTGATAGGCTGATATAGCAGAAACGGAGAAGGCATTTCCCGTTTTTTTTTAATCTCTTTAAGTCAACAAAAATAATAATCTGTGTGTCTTCTGTGTGTATGTGTGTGTGTAGTTCAATTACAAGGAGTTCTACTTCAATTAAAGAACCCAGTACAAGTGCAGGTTGGAAGTAGTACCCGGCTTTTGCAGGTTTCCTTAGACCACACCACTATGATGAAGGGATGGCTCATGAGTCTCCTGGGAGACTAGAAGTTCCTCCCCAAGGTCATCTTTAATATCCTCCCCACTGCGAAGTCAGAGACCTGACGGACACCACTTGATGAACTTGACCAGGTGTTTTAAGCGCTTTCTCCTGTCCTGACTAACGGGCAGAGCATTTGACCTTGCCTTTTGTTGGTATCCTGCCAGCAAACACCTCACCAGGATTTTTCATAATCTGGTCATAGTGCCCTTTGCAGTAATTCCGAGCGGTCATTGTGGGAGGATGAACTGAAGGCTCACAGTTGGGGGGTCACACCTGACAACCACTAGTTGATCGGTCCACCTTATTATTTTCTTATCCTTATCCTCTGATCTTACAGCCACCCTTCACATTTTTATCTTTACTGAAGCTTTAAAGTGGCAATAATCAAGGTCTGGAGAGCTGTTTTATATGAGTCGATCATTTTGGCAGCTTTTCTGATGTCATTACCCTCCCTTTTATTTCCCCAAACTCAGTTTTTCTTGACACATATCATGCTTTCTCATGATTGTCTGTCCTGACCTCTTTCTAATATTTCTCAACTCTCAATCTGTTGTTATTGGAAAGCCTGAACAGAACCAGCCTGGTCTGAAGAGCATAGTTATTGCACAACCATGTTGACCTGTTGCCATGAGGTGTCATTTTGATTGTTTTTTGTTTTGCATTCTTATCTGATTTCCTGTTTTCTGTCTTTCTTTGTTTTCCTTTTACTTCCTCTGGTGAAAGTTTTCTGGTTTTTCATTGCTGTAGCTTTATTTTTATGGTAGTTGTTCACAGAAACTGCATGCAGTATAAATAGTGTTCCCTATGCTTTTCTTCCAGCTCAGAAAATTTCAGCCAAGAAAAAAAAAGATTCTCTTTGTAACACCCTCAAAAATCACCAATGAAGACTACTCAGAAAAATGTGAGCTGAAATAGTATTTGGTAGTGAGTTGAATATTAATTGACATAATGGATCCTTCAGTAACTCCAGCTTATACTTTTAATAAGCATGCACCATAATGTGACTTGAAGAATTAAAACACAAAAAGGTCATGCATTCTTCAGTTGTTTTGCACAAATAAACTAACAGACATATTTTGTTTGGAATTTTAAAACCATTTATTGTGGTTTGATTAGTTTAACTTGGCAGAAATTCCATCCATTCATTTTCTATAACACATTTACCTTATTCAGGATCTTAAAGGAGCATAGCACAAGTTCTAGCTTTTTTCCAGAAGTCTGCCCCCTTTGGCGACAAGTGGAAAGCGACAAGCGACAAATGTTGGGCTGCTTCGACTGCGATGGTCTTTGTTTACCTGCACTGCACTCAGTCCGAGCCCGGAGTTAGATACACAAACTATAAAATCAATGAATCAGCAATCGCCGAAATTGGTACTCAGCCTACGGCCTGGTGCCATACGAACTAATCACAGCCATGATGGTAGAAGAGTACAACAGCTTGCGCTAATAAATGAATAAATAAAGCATAGCATAGCCACAAGCCTTTGTTAGCTTGTATGCTAACGGTAGGGTTAGTGTTACATGCAAAAAAATTTGCATTAGCATATTATATATCCTGATTTCCGTCATACATATCACATTTAGCTTTTTTGTAAGAAGAAAGTTTTATTCCCAGAGCAGATCGGAGCTCCCGCCATTTATGAAAAGCTGCTCCGATGTTGACTCTCGTTTTACTCCTGCGGCTCCAGTTTGGCCCTTTTCATCACACTAGACTAATTGTTTCTTTTCTTTGTCTTACGTGGAGTATGTGTTGGTGTTTCAGAGGCACTTGAGGCCGCCAGTCTCTTGTTATCCATTTTTAGTCGTCAGTGTTGACTAATAGCGGCGGAGTACACAATACAATACTAGCAGCGGCCAGGTGAGGTTAACGAGCCCGCGCAGCGTGTCAAACCACATTAAACCTGATTCAGTGTGACACAGAAACATGAGAAACACCCCCGGAATGTCAGTCCATTAAAAACTTCAGGAATGTCATCAACACAGTTTCTTCATAATTCAAAGGCCAGTGCACTCCTGCACACTTACACTTATCATTGTAAAAGATTAAGCTTTATGGAGGAAAAAGGCAAGACAATTTTATTTGTATAGCCCATTTCATGACAATTAAAGGTGCTTTACATACAAACATTAGACACATTACAGCAGGGTGCAGAAAGCATTAAGAAGAATTTAAAAACAAAATGAATGAACAAAAATAGACAATAAAAAACATTATTTATTCTATCTAAACAGATTTTGAGTCAGTTTTTAATTTTATTATATTATTTTGGACTGATAACTTGACAGTCTATTTTTACTGTCTTGGTTGTTCTTCGGTGCTATATTTGCTCTTGTGCTGCATCTTATTAAGATTTGAGTTTGTTAGCTTGTTGTTTCCTACTTGACAGCTTAGGTGAGGACACCTGTGTTGTCTTTGTCTTGCTCCAACGCTGATTACTCACACACTGACCAGGCACCCACACACTCGTCTTTACCTGGAGCATGTCGGGGTGGATGTAAGGGCAAGAGGGCTCTGCAGTGGCTGTTTGTGACTGGCCTGGTTATGGAAAACAGACTCTGACATTGGTCCCTGAGTGTGCAGGGATTGTGGCATCTTCATGAAAAATATCCCTGTTGGGCCGGCTTCTGTCACAAGATGCCTGTGGATAAATACCGGCTGTGGCAGACTGCCTGGGAGAGAGAGAGAGCGTGAGAGGCACAGGAACAGCAAAGGGAGAATCAGGATTGGGCATTTTAAAGGAGAGCCAAAGAGGGAGGGGGATAAATGAGGAAGAGGCAACAGAACTATGAAGGATTTGTATCGTGACAGATTAATGAGAATATTATTCATGTTTGCAACCAAGTGGTAGTTAAAAGTCAAGATGTGATTGTCGGAGGTATATTTGAATCCTTCTAATCCTTTTTTGGATCATGGAAGTGGGTAGTTGTGTGAAAATGGGCACAGTTTGTATATGCCATGCATTTTAAATAGTTACAAAATGATCTTATATTTGTGTTTCATATCAATGTATGTCGTTATGACTGATAGGTGTCATTTTGAGCAGGAATCATAACGTAAACCACACCAGGGATTTTTACAAAAGCTTTGTAAAACACTACATTCAAGTCATTAATACCACTGCCAACACAGTCCTTGAGCTGTGATGAATACTTTGTTCCACCTTTGATGATAATTTCAGTTTGATTATTGATTGATTAAAAAAAAGGACATTTTTACTCATAAATGTGTTACAAGCTGCTGCGGGGGGAGCTGAAGGATGAGAGGCAGGCTGAAAGTGTTTGAATGCACCACTAATCTCCTGGGTCATTCATTATAGAAGAAATAACCGCAAATTCAAACCGTCAAACGTGTTACTTTTGGATAACAGTCTGAACTGTTGCATGTTTGGAGTGTTGTGTTTTCCAACCATCCATCCATGTTTCTATACCCACATATTCCAATTCAAGATTGCTGAAGCCTCTCTCAGCAGTTATTAGGCAAGAGGCAGAATACATCCTGGACAGGATGCCAGTCCATCACCAGTGTGTTTTCAGCTTAGTGAAAAAGGAAAAAAAGGCAATGGGCTGTTTGCTAACATCATCAGAGCATCACACCTCTCAGTAAGTTCACCACATAGAGATGTCACGCTGGTCTGGAAACAAGTGACTATTTGTGCAGTGATAGACACAGGTTATGAGTTCATCTAGTCTGTACTTAGTGGACTTACAGCAGCCAAGCTATTACTGAAACCACTTAAGCTTCCATATAATCCATGTATTTCTTCTACAATAAATTCCCATCATCCTGTGGACTGCCAGTGCAATGCCTGCAGCTTATCCTGTTCACCCTTTTCTCACAAGAAAACATGCAATAAGTACATTTGCCAGAAATTTGCCAGAAATTGCCTCTTACCTTTCACAGGGTTAAAGGTAAGAGATGGCTGCATATGGGCAGGTTTTATGGAGCAAATCCTCCATGTGATGAAACCATAACAGTGATCATTGACATCAAAATGGGTAGGCCCCAACCATGTACAATTTTCTATCCCTACATGTGTGTAGTAACATTGATTTCATCCTAACCATGTGTATTAAACACCTAACATTAACTATTTGCAAAGGAGAGCAAAATAAAAAGTTAAATGACAGAGTCATAGGGCGAGAGGCAGTTGATGGTACGAGAGTCAGCGCATTTTTGGGGGTAAAAGAAAAGGAAAAGCAGTACAAGGAAAAGTGTTGACACTTAAAAATATTTGAACTTTTTGCTCTTGATCAGCTGTGTTTACTAGTTTGTTCATTGTTTGAAAAAGTAAGGTGTGACCAATTTAACAGCTAATTAAACTCCACAAACTTTTTTCCTTAGCTTTTTTTTTTTAACTCCGACTATCATTTTATGATACACTGCAACATTTAAAATCTTTTGAATGGTTGGGAAAGTTAAACAATTGATTTATGCATGTTGATGAGCAGAAAGGCACAGAGGTGTTCTTTACTATTTGTTTGGCACAAGAAAACCATAATATTATCTGAGCATTTGAAAGTAATATTACATTTCCAGCAGACGCACTGCTAGTGTTACTTAGTATGCCTCCCAAATGAACCCTGTAGAATTCATAATGTGTTCTGGAGCAGCTATGGCTTTTAGACTTGAAACAATCCAAAATAATCTCTCCCCTTGAGAAGTAATTATGTACCTACTCATCTGGCAAACACTTCAAGGAAGTATTAAAGCAACTGTAGTGTGATTTTGACTTTGCATTTCCCTGGAGGAAGGGTATATTTATATATATATATCTTTTAGCAGAGGGTCACTGGGTAAATATAAAAAAAAAAAATATGGAGGGGAATTTCCCATGTTGGCAGGATATCTATTATTCATTCAGGGGCACCACCCTGACAGCTGCTGAAGTAGCTCTGAGATTAAGGACAAGTGGATGGATGTGTGTCTCATGTATATTCTGTTTCATCCAGCAAGCCAAACTCCTCTTGTCTGCCTGTCACTTCTGCCCTATCCAAACAGTCCAGTCCATCCAGTCCAAACAGGCAGATGAATTAAGAGGTTTAAGTAGAACAGTTAAATATTCATTCATAACAAATGCAAGACTTATGAAGTGTGAGGATGTATGCCATTCAAAAAAAAGAAAAGTGTGAGACATGGATTATCTGGATACATAAAGTTTCATGTTGGTTTGAACCTATGCCAGGATGCCCTGTCCCAAAATCTGAGAGAGGTAAAGAATTATCTCAGCATCATTGCTGTGAGCACAGCGTTGCACACAGCAATGCGTGCACACAAAAATACAATTCTTTAATCTAAATTTTCCTCTGTGTGCAATGAATCTTTTTGTTATGAAAAAATGTATTTCTCCAAACATCATCTATGAGCAGATTGTTTGTGTCATCAACATTACATTTTCTTCCAGCAGAAACACAGCTCCTGTTCAGCAGGGAAGGATTTGATCCTCTTTCAAATCAACTACACAAACACACTTCCTGCATCATCATAGCAGGAATAGTCATTTCAGTTGCACCCAAATTGGTTACAAGCACTGTCACTTCAAAATGAATACTTTCTTTTTTAATCTAAATGGCGAATATCCAAGCTGTCATCAGGCAGCACTCCTTGAAACCACCGTACATGCTCACACTCATAACTATGGTTAAATTGAAATCACCAGAAAAACCCACACAGGCTCCACACAGAAAGGCCCAGCTGAGATTTGAAAAGGAAACTCATGAAGAGGTAACAGTGTCCGCCACTACACCACCGTACAACCACCCAATAAAATTTTTTACTTTTGATGTTCAACTTTAACCATGTGATGTTACTGAATAAATTAAACCAGGAAGTGACTGCAGAAGTCATTTAGTTAAACATAACTTGGAAGTAAGAAAGAAAATAAAACTACATTTTGCAAATATCAGTCTTGAATGCAACTGTTTATATGATTAAATGCACCACCCACGCTCATCTCATGCTCATGAAAACTCTTCAAAGAAAAGATTGAGAGTGACGTTTGCTCCTGAGTTGTGTTGACTTCCTGCCACTTGTAGCATTGGTACTTTACAGAACATTATTATGGGTCGCATTTAAGGGTTTGACCACACGACCGGTTTGGTCATTTTAATTTGAGGACTTGTTTTAAAGTGGCCAAAAAATAGATCAACAATTACATTAAATATTTCTATCAAAAGTCAAATGTGTAATAACTTTGACACCGAGTAGAAGCAATTAACTCTGTAACAGTGGAATATATTAACAAACATATTAAAAATTGTTATAAGATGAGCACTGATACTTACACCATGTTAGAGTCTTGCATATTTATTTCTTATGCTTACAGTTTATAAAGGTACAGTTATGTAGTCAGTTATTTTTTTCTTTAAAACTGAACAAAGGATCAGAGTAATAACCCTTAGAACCATTTTTGTGCCTTGTGTAACTGTAAACAGGAATGAGACCATGTTTAATGAAAAAGAGCACAGAATCAGCCACAAGCAAAAACAAACATGTTTATCACACTTTTAGGAACCTCTGACATCCTCCATAGCACCATGGCTCACATCTCTTTGCTGTTGAAGTGTGTTAATATGTTAAGATCTACAGAGTTCTTTAGATACCTGATTTTGGTAAAAGATTTTAAAACATCGCTCTGTCACGTTAAATAAATTCCTGTGTGAGGGAATTTATCAGAATGGCTGCCAATTACCCAAAACTACATATTTATTGATTTATTATCAGCATAATATTCTAGAGCTGTTGAAGTGTAATTTCTGGAAGTGGACTTACTGGCAGGATCTGATCTTCAACGTTCTAATAAATCCATAAAAGAAGAGATAATCGTAAATGGGGTTGTTCAGTTCACTTCCCATTGTGTTCAGGATCATTATTCATTAGAATCATGACAAAAAATAAGAAAAAATTGATGTTTACTAATATTGTTGGTATGAATCTTTTAGACCAAGTCAATCCTTCTCAACATCATCGCATTGAATGACAGACATCTGCTGGATTTCTTCTAGTTTTCAATATTATCACCAATGCATGCACTTCATTGAAACCACTCAGTTCTTTCTGTCTTCATTCAGTTTGTCATTTCAAGGACACAAACAAATGATTTTGCAAAGACAGCTATAAAAAATAAAAAGACGCATATGATAAACTTATTCAAGCTATGTTGAAAAAGAGTGGAATAAGAAGCACTGGATGCGGTAGAAAAAGCACCACTTCACATCTGACCTCTCTTCTAAACTAATCTCAAGCGGAGTGCATGCAGCACACACCAATTAGGACTCAGGAAAGCTGGGGAGAGGTCAACGGGTCAGCTATTATCCAGCTGAGCCATATGTACACCTGACAGGATGTGAGACAAGATTTAGTTCTAGAAATGGAAAATGGAAATGGATGAAGACTGAAACTTAAATCTCCATTTAGGGAGATTTCATTTCATTTCACCGTTTCCACACATCCACATGTCTGTATGTGTCAATACATAGATTCTATAGCTGGGAGGGAAAAAATTGCACTGCATCCCCAGCCCAGCGGCTGGGTGATAGGTATGAGCTAAACTATTCTGGTGTCTGGGGAAAAACCTATTGATGTGAAGTATCCCCCTTCTTCGGAGGCAGAGAATGGAAACCAATTTGTGGGACATTTGACCCGACTATGGAGGGACTTAGCAATCTCACCAACAACAAAGGAAAGACCTCAACATCCTCTGTCCTTGAGCAAAGTTGGCAATGATTAATTTGCAGATCATAGATTGTCTGTCTTCCTTCACACAGAGTGTGCTCAAGTGTTAGTGTAGAAGTTTTCTTGATCTACACTGGAGACTTACCCTTCAGTGGAGAAAGCTGATGTGCTCGAAAATTGGAGGAAGCTCACCACCTCTGTTCGAATCCAACCTGCTGATGTGTTTAATGTAATGATTTTTCACAGCTTTATTACAAATAAGAAAGAAAATAAAGTCATGGGTCCACAAACAGTTCTTGAGAAAATCACATTTGATATATAGTGTACTGTAAAGGAATTATTGATAAGGGACATTACATTGATACAAATGTCAATGTAGCTCAAACTCTTCTTTCATTGACTTGTGTGTTTTTACTCTTTTTGTTTTATTAATTTCTTGTTGCTTTTATATATACCGGGACCTTGTTCTAATTCCGTACCACTAATGTAAAACATGACCCGGTATGACAATAAAAGTTCCCTGAATCCTTGAATCCTTGAAAATTGATGAGAATATGCTGGACATCATTGTCTGATGAAAAAGTCAAAACACTTAAAAAAAGCTAAGATTTATGTGCTCATGCCTGACAGTGATTTTTCTTCATAGATATACTTTTTTTGTAAAATCTTGTAAAGTTCTACTCAAGGCTGATGCAAAAAATTGACCAGGTGGTAAAACAATAATCATCTAATGAAATTGTTTATTGCTACTTTACTATATTTTCATTGATTTTAAATTTGCTGCTGTATTGTGATGTTGGCACAAGGGTCTTCAGTCAGCAGGATACGTGTCTCTCTCTTTATACTTTTCTTTGTATAGATTAAAAATGCAGATATAATTCAGTCCCACATTCCTTAATTTGAGGTTTCTTTGCTCTTTTAGTTCATTTGGGATGGTGAACTGTTGCAACCTCTCTCTGGAAGGAGAAGGTGATGTGCATTATTCTTAGTGGCCCAAACTACGACTTAATTAAAGGAAAAAATCCTTTTCAGATCGGCTGTTAACAAATAGGCCATGAATGTCAGTAAACAACTTCGGAAAAACAAGATGAAATTAATTTACTCTGCACTGGGCTTATCTCCTAGAACAAGTTTGTAAATAAAAAGGAGCTCATGATACCAAGAAGACCCCCCTTGAGGTGGTTCAAGGACCTGATAACGATGCTTCTTTGCCCAGCTGGGACTTGCTGGGGGAGATATATCTCCCAACTGGCCCTAAAGTGTTTGGGGATCCCCCAGAAGATGCTGAGGAGATGAGGAGAGTGTCTCTGCTCCACTTGTTGCTACCGCTTCCCAGAGGTGGCAGTTAATTAGAAAGATGAAAACATTTAACCATAAAAGTCTATTAAACTTGATCTTTTTTGCACCACCTGTTGCACATAGTCAGTGAGATCTCAAATACACAGGTGGTGTAAATGAACTCCATACTGCACCCCTAAACTATGCAATGAATTTGGTTTAGCTGTATCCATAACTTTTAAGATCTGGACTGGCAGAGTCTTAAAGGCCCACTACAGAATTTTTCAACTTTAAAACTCAGCTTTACGGACTCGTTTGAAGGCACAGTGACATCTCTTATGTGCATTTCTAGGGTCGTCAGGAGCGCCCTGCTGCTGAGAAACCGCACTATAGAACTTTAACATCCGGGACGCCGCCTGCTAAGTTTCGCTTTGCGCATGCGTTACATGCTAGCACGCGTATGTAAACAAACTGGTAGTTTTGAACGCACGTCGGAGGATTCAGCAAAGAAATGTTTGAAGGCATTATCGGAGGAAGAGAGAAAACTAAGGAGAGCCAAAGAAGAGCAAGAGATAAGACAAGAGTTGAAGAAGGACTGTTTTTTACTATCTGGAGAGAGCTCACACTACAGGTAGGATCCAAGATGGATGCCAAATAGGGGGAGAAAATAGCATAAGTTATTTAGTGAGTTTTTAAAGGAGCAAAAATTGTGCTTTTTATTGCTGTGAGGTTATCCCCACATCAACATGTCATACGAGTAAAAAAATAACCATGTTTACAACAGCAAATGATTCAAGTATCACAATTTATTACAAAAACTATAACTTTTTTCTTTCTGTCGGTGTTGCCATGCTTTAAGCGTATAACAATACAGTATAAAACCTCAACCTAAAAGGAGGATCTTAAAAGCAAAGATCAGAGATGCTGACGCAGCATTACAGAAGTTAAGACATGCTGTTACTGTACAGAGAACATTCCTGCTGAAGTTCGAGCAAGTGCGAAACGCACCATTGTCATCAATGGATTGCATTTCACATTAAACAATCTGTTCCAGCCTCATCCGAAAAGTGTTACGACAAACACCTCTTTTGATATTAATTCACAAGAAAATAAACACGAATGCACAAACACTCTGCAAAGGACAATGAATGTGCTGAGATACTTTTCAACAGCCCAAGGCACTCAGGCTCAAATGTTGGCAATGAGTATACGTCATTCTTCGCACAAAATCACATCAAGCAGGTGGTGGTAGAGAACGAGGAGTGACAGAGAAACAACGTTGTCTTTTCTTTTTTTCTTTCCTTAACCTCTTGAAGAACACCTTCTTCAGTCAAGAAGTCCACCCACCCTGCCCTTTTTCACAGTGAAAATTCCTGGCAGTCGAGACACGAAAGACATTTGAAGAAGTCAGTCATTTTGTTGAGTTGCGTGACATCTGTTTTCTAAAAACTACATGACCTCCTACTGTATGTCTGATGCTGGCCCCTTAATTTGCTCTCTCTCAGAGCGACCTCTGCTCTCGGGAGTGGCATCGCCAGCTTTTTCAAAGAAAACTACAAATCAAACCTGGCGTGCTTTCCAAGTACCACAGGATGCCAAAGTGTCTCTTTTCAGTGACTTCTCCCGCATGAGAAATCTGGTAAAAAATCTAGCAAATCGTCCACAAATTCTATTTTCAAATATCTATAACAAAAATCCAGATGGTACTCGACTGCGACAATTTCCTCGTGACCTTTCGAATGTGTTTACCGATGCCGTGACAACAGTGGCTTTTGCAGACACACTGGGTCCGTCTTCCCTGCTGCTCAGTTCAGCTGGCGACAAGCTTCAAATGTCCACTTTGAGGCTCCTCCGTAAATATCAAGGCTCGTCTCCATCCATGCAAAAACGTTGCCCACTTGAGCTTTGCTGCTGCAGGTTGCCAGATTGTAAATCTCTCCCACGGACAGTTTCCGATCCCAGATGTGGAAATTTGCCAGATCTCCAACAAAAGCTTGCGTGGCGTCAAATCCTCCTCCGTACGTGTCCTGTGATGAGGAAAATGGATTTAAACGAAGAGGAAAAACCAGATTCATGGAGAGGACAAGAACATTTTTGATGGCACTGATATTTGATTGAACTGAATGAGCAATATGTACCCCTGATGCACCTAGATTTTTAATAAGATCCCATTTAAAGATTTAATCACTTCATTAAACTTGTGAAAACAGCCAAGGATGGACAAGAATATTAAATGCTTTCCTGTGTCACTATAAACATCTTGGTCTGCTTGTTAATTTACTGTCTGTATTATGAATGGCATTCTACATTTGATTAAATGATGTCCTGTTATTAAAAACACAGCAATTTAATGCTCAATAACCTTTTTATTCAGAACCATGAGGATTAAAAAAAAGATTTTAGATGAGAATCTGGAAAATATTAAATCCATACCTGCTCCTGGCCAAGGATTAGCAGGCCCTGTGGTTTGATGGGATGATATGGAGCCAGATTTTCTCCACTGCCCCGCTTGACACCATCTTGGAAAGCTTCCCAAACACCGTCACGAGTTGTCCAGGTCACACAGATATGATGCCACTTTCCATCATTAATAAGGAAAGGCAGCTTTGCCACCTTTAACAAGATCAAATGCAGAAATGATTAGAATTATAGCCACAAAAGTCATATAAGATAATGGGTAACAAGATGTCCATCATCTTTAGATCATACCTTGTCATTTATTAGTAGCTCCATTGGGTTATTTCCCCACTCTATGAGGACCAGCTCATTGGCCTGACCGGGAACTGCATAAGAAAAAGGTGTTCCCATTCTAGGAGAGGCATTGGACTTCAGCCACATGCACACAGTCAGGGCGTACATCTCTGGCAAACTCTTCTTCACTTTTGCATACATGTAGTTGGTTTTCAGTGGAAATGTTAGCTGGAATTTATCCAGTGGTCTGCTTTCTCTCTGACCTGTGAGGGGGGAAAGTAACAGGGCACATTTTATATGTATATGTATATATATACAATGTTTTTCTTTCTTTTTAGCCCATCACACACACAGCCAGAGGATTTTCACTGGAATTATATGTTACACAACAGATTTGCTTTAATCTCATATGATAAAACCATCACTGGAGTAGTGACATTAGCCTTCATCTTTTTTTTTTAAAAAAAAGCTTCCACGCTTTTTTATTTTTGCTTCCATAACATGGCTCAGCTGATTGTCAGCACCAGAGGGGTCCCAAACTGAGACAGTATCAGAATCAGAAGTTCTCAAAATAGAGCAAATGGAGGCGGGAGGTTTTGGACTGAATGCAGGGGTTTAATCTGCATGAATTAGAGCAGGAAACTGCAGAATGCACCGGACTGCTGCTAACAATGATGCTTACAATTACAAAGTGGAAATTAATAGTTTTGTTTTTTCCATCATCATTTAGCATTTTGAAATCAAATTTATTCTATTTTTTCTTTTTTTCTTTCTTTCTTTTTTGGACATCGTTCCAGCCTCGCCTCCATCATGCCTCCCACCAAATACTCCCAGATCTCCCTCCATGTTTCCTCTCTTGTCCACCTACCCTTTTCCAAGTCAGAGATCCTCTGGTGTAGGGACGTGAGGGTGGACTCCACTCTCCCACGTTGCTCAGTCTCATTCCGGAGTCCGGGCTTCCCCTCCTCGATGCTGTTCACTCGGGACAGCACCTGCTTCTCTAAGTCGTCGATCTTACTTTGGAGCAGGTCTTTTAGGCTGTTCGCCTGCACTGAGTTGTTACTTCTGCTGAATTGCTGTTCGGGGCAAAAAAAAAAAACGCAACAAGCTTAATAATCATTGAAAGTGGGAATAGTTCGAGATTAACTTTTATATCTAAGGGTTACTGCTATGGATTTGCAACTTTAACCCGTGTTTGCCCCTTCTTTAATTTGATGTTGACAATCACAGACTATCATTATTCATAGTCTATGCCAATACTGGTTTTAATATAGATCAATCAACAAAATGATTGTACTGTGGTGGACAGAGCTTTGCGCAGAGTCGAAGCGTTAAAAATCAGCCTACCTCCAGATTTTCTAATCTCTGCTTCAACGATTGTAAAGTCTGTGATAGCTGCGTCAAAGTGTCAGCGGGGCCCCTCGAGACATCCCCCATGGTGTTTTTGGTCCCCCCTTCTTTCCTTCTGCCCCCGGGACGCGCGTCTCCGGGTTCTGCGCCGCTCTGGCTCTCACACCGAGACAACTTCGAGGTCAGTTCTCTAATAGTCTCTTTTTGGTTCATGATCGTCTCTTTCTGCTGCAAAACTGTCTCCCGCAGCTGCATAACAGTGGTCTTCAAATCCTCTCCCGGTACGCTGTTCTGCAACGTGGCTGCGCATATGTCCATATCCTTGGGTACGGACGTGCAAATGAACTGCGTCTGTCCCGCAAAGTCTTGAGATAAACTCTCCAAAAACACGCCGGAAAATAGAAAAAGTCTCCAACAGAATCCGTTCTTTCTCACCTGCATGCTGGCGGCTGTGTTGAGGTTATTTTAGTTAGTTAGTTTGTTTTTGGTCGACGTGCAGCACCGACTTCGCGCTTGTGTCCCCTTGTTGTATTCTTGCCTGTGCGAGCGCACCCGCTTTTATACTGCGTGCCCGGCTCTGCGCAGAGCGGGTTCACTGCATCACGACCAAAGGGGCGGGACTTGCGTTCTGCCCCCTCTTTAAAACGTCTCCACAACTTGCGTCACATTCAAGAGATGAAACCCATTTTGCTTTCAGGCTCTCACATGTTAAATCTTTCATCACTTTGACTATTTGTCATTTCTCGCTGTGTATTATTCATTCGAAAAACGCGGATTTGTTGGCAGAGAGGGAGCTTGCTTGTGTGACAGAGGGCCAGGAGGGAGGCCAGCTGTATTTGTTTTGTTTTGGGCGCGCTGGAAACTCAAAAACACTGAAAGTGGATGCAGATGGGAAGTTGCAGGAATTTGTGTCTGAGAGTCCTCCCCGGCAGACTCAGCACCAAGGACAGCTCCACTCACGTCACATCATCAGAGAGCGGCTGTCTGTGTATGCTGATGCCTGTTTCCCGCTCATCTTCTAGGGCCTTAATTCTATGGTCATGACCTGTAAACTCAGTCTGAGAAGGGGTATGTTCAATTCAAACCTACAGATGTATGAAGCACACACAGAGACACATGCTTTATTCCGACAGATCATCTCATTCAGGGGCGATCTGCTCTCCCCATCACTTCTCAGTAATTCAATTTCAAACAATAACACGTCCCCAAGCAATTTCAACTCTGAATTATTCTGGAAAGAAAATATCCATTCTGTTTGAGCCGCGGTCCAATTGAGTCAATCCTTAAAAAATGACATATAAACACACTAATTCATAATGAAAGCATATCAGCTGTCAGATTAAAAAACGGGTGGAAAGATAAAGTCAAGGTGACGTGCATGCATGTGGGAAAAGCCTGCATGTGATAACGGTACAGTAGGTGGAGAAGGTTAAAAGGTTCGTGGCATAATGACAATCATCTATTACAGGTCACTAAATCCGAATGCTCTGTTGCTGCACGTTTTATCCTGTCTGATGAATGGAAACAACACTGAATGATTAAATGCTTTTCAGGAGGGATGATCTGGTTTGAAAGCTGCAAAAAGTAAAAGTAAAGTCATAGTCTACACAATTCTTTTCTCTTTCTGTTTGGTTTGACTTAAATGATTAGAAATCTATTTTTCTTGACCGGGTAAAGGATACAGATTTGCTTGCTGAAATGTCAAGAAAGTAATAAATAAATTATTATTGTTTTTTTATTTAAGTTAAAATATTAAGAAAGAAATGCACAAATATAAAATATAATTTGCTAAACTTTATATTTTTAAACACTGTTTTCTCTTCTTGCAGCCAAGGTCTTCGTGCAGACTAAGATCTTTTCCCACAAGCCTGAGGGGCATAGGACCATTAAAACCATAAGACCTTTTAAACATTTACAGGCAGAATGTAATACCAATGTGGCCTTGTTATGGTAAATTATTGGAAAGAAAGACTTTTTCCAAATGTCTGTTTTGTTCATAAGATTTTAACTATCCTGGTGACCCTAGTAAATATCCTCTTCAGGAGATTGGAGCGATTTTCCCTGCATTGGGGGGCAAAGCTTGGGGGGGCGGGGTATAGCTTTATGTTTTTCAAAACCAAGTTAAAAGTCTGCTGAAGGATGCTCAGCTCTGTACTCACACACTGTCTTCCTGGCTTGCTTTGTGCAACAATCGTAACTCTGGGATATGTCGGTGTATGTGATTTTGTGTATTTCTCTTCTTTTTTTATGTTCTTTTTGTTTGTTTGTTTGCTTTAGAAATGTCTGCTCGGATCTATGAAGCTGCCACATATAGGATATAACTTTTTGAACTGTATGCTGTCCAGACAACGTGCACATTCATCTAATCTTGAAGTAGTCACCTATGTTTTTACACCACATTCCCATTCAAGCAGGTAATCAGTTTTATGTAGCAATCTTTATGTGTATCAGGACAGTTTACGATGTAATAATATGTGACATAACTTAGTGTTCCCAGCATTTATGTATGTATGTTTATTTATTGTCCCCCCAAACCTGTTTGACGGATTAGAGTCCACTTAAGTGATGCAACAAAATCTAAGAGGAATGAAATGGGAGAGAGGCTTAGTGACTTTACTCTATGTTCATAATCCAAAGTTGATGAGCAGAAATTTTATATTACGAAAGACAGAATTAGAAGTACATAAAAGCCAGACACTATTCTTTTCAAGCTTTTGACTTTGGTAGGAAAAATACTTAAAGTGATGTAACTGTCTATGAAGAAATACTATAAGAGGACTATAGGATGAAGTAGGAAAACACAGGTCAAGGATCAAATGAAACATGTCATATTATTTTTAGTATATCATTTTGTGGATCTAAGAGTATTAACAAGCAGAGAATGCTGAGAACAGTAACCCCACACACAATCAGAGTAATGTTTTCAGCTATATTATGATAAAAAAGATGAAGGCACAAAAGAGGAAAGATAAACGAGTCATCCAACATGACATCTTCATTCTTACCTGCCAGAGCACCAAAACTAAAACTGCTACGGATGAGATGAAGCAACTTTTTTCCCCACTGCTGCACCATATCAACCATGCTATTGCTAGTGACATAACAAAGTGTTCTTCAGTTGTTTGCAGTGGGCAATTATTGTATTACGTTCCACATAAGTAAAGGCTAAACCCCCTATAGAAATGTCATTCCTATGAGCTGAATAGAAAAAAACAATGAACTGCATTTCTATTATGTGGATTGACTTCATCAGCCTGTAAATACAGTATAGTCAGGCACAAATGCCCAGACATAATCTACTCTGGAACTAAGGAGCACTGCAAAACATCTAAAGACTACAGCGTTCATTATGAATTCATTATTCAGGACTTCCCACACAAACAAGTCTTGGAGCCATATGCTTTAAGTAGAAAAACTGTCTGTTCTCCTCATAAACATGCTCTACCTCTGCACCATCACCTACTTCTTGCTGCCTTGCTCATAAAGACACTTAAAGCACCCAGTTATTTTGAAGCCTGTCCTGTCACTCAAATAAACGTCTTCTGCCTGATGCCACAGGTTCAGCCTGAAACTAAACTGTGATTATACAGGGATTTTTTTTTTTTTTTAAGTGACAGCAGTTGAATTTCTAACGATGTTAGCCACAGTGCACATGAAATAATAATAAGGTTTGGATGAAATTATTTTCTTGTTCTGCAAACCATTTTTCTAAATATGTCAGCAGCACAATCTACTGTACGGTGCTGAGAATATTAATCCCACAAAAGCAAATAAATAACAGGAAAAAAGATCAGCTGCTAGGAGTTCTCGTCACAATCTTGAACACTATTGCTTTGGTTCTGTTAAAGGCTGCCTACTGTCCACCTGTGGTAGTGAACAGCAACCCCTTAATAATGCATCCAAGCACAGAGGAAATGCATTCCCCAGCACTATAGATCAATAGCTGTAATTTCACATGTTGGCACCCCGCCACGACTGGCTTTCTCTCTGCAACTTATTTCCCACCCTCCGCTGTAAGGGAGGCCATTTGTTTGATAAAAAATACAGTTATGTTTGGAGTCGGTTTAACTTTGTAATTGTTCTAGATCATCTGTACAACACAGGGTTTGACTTGAGTGGATATAGAAATCGTTTTTATATTTTAAAAGGGGCTGTTTTTGAGGTACTGATTACAATGTGTCTGAATCATTAGACTGGTGAAATTCTTTTTACTTCTTCAAGAATAAAAAACGGTACATTATACTTTAACACAAAGCGCTGCTTTGAAAGTTTTATGAACTGTTTAGGCCTTTTCTATATTTTTATATAAATATGATCATGAGATTCTCACACAGGTCAATTTTCTACTGGGAAAATTAGTAGGTTACATGTTTGTTAGTGGCAAATGTATGTGAATTTCATAATGCAGTATCAGTGTAATCTGTCTTTTGCAGCAAAAACTGTAGCCAGACATTTCTGGTAAATGCTGAGCAGTCTTGCACATGAACTCAGAGGAATTTCCGTCCTTTCTCCCACACAGAACAGCTTCAGGTCAGATTAAGGTGAAGACTTTGACTTGATCACTGCATCATACAAATTTTTCTTCTTGTGGTAGGACATTTTATGTGCTTAGGGCTCTTATCCTGCTGGATAGTCCACTTCCTGCCGAGATTCACTTCACTAACAGATGTTGTAACATTTTCCTTTAAGATTTGTTGGAATCATTCAATATTCATTCCATCAATGATGTAAAGCCATCCAGGCCCAGATGCAGCAAAACAATCCCAAATAATGATACCACCACCACCATGTTTCATAGATGGAATCAATTTGTTACTCTTGAATGTGCTTTAAAGATTAAACCTGTATTGTTTGAATAGCACCATTCAAAGAAGCAGCCAATCCCCCCAAAGTGTAAAAATATTTCCAGTGTGTTTGGGGTTAGCTACAGGTTAACATAATTTGAAGTTTTTAATTACAGTATGTATACTTGCGTATGTTTAATGAATGGAAGGTATTTCATTGTTAATTGTCATCTCTGTGAACAAATTCTGAATTTAGAAGTCTCTTTGCATGGCGGGTCACAGGTATCCTCTCCCCAAGACGGAAAAACCCACTGGGGTCATTGGAACATAAGTATGCAGTGGCAGGGCAGAAGGAAAATGTCAGGCAGCTGCCAGCTCATTATTTAAAAAAAAAAAGAAGTGCCCAGGGAGGCTAATAATTAAGACAAGCCATTTTACTCATAACTTCTCATCACTCTGCTCTTCTTTTTTTTTTTTTAAGTTATTTCCCATGTGGTTTGCAGATTGAGTTTTTCTTACTGTCTTGCTCCCCCTTATGTTTTATTAAAGGTTGTGATTTAATTATTTTTCCTTTTGCATGAGCTGAGGGCCAACCGAAATTGATACTATGCCTCATCTGACACTGCGATCATTTTCTGTGCTGATGTGGCAGTATTCAAAAGCTGCTGAAAAATATGAAAAAAATATAACACATTGTGCATTTGGAGGTATTTTTTTCCCTTTTCAATGTCCAGAATATGTTATGATTTTATGCATACAAGCATAGAGGCTCCTTGTAAGGCTCTCTTACCACCACTTACTGCCTTTGCCTCATTATGCATGTTTTGATCTTATAAATCATAATTTATAGCTTTAATCATTTTCTTTCCTGGCTCTAGCTGTGTGTTTACTTCTTTGTAAACGCACATTTGGCCCTTGCTGTGGTGTTTACTCGTCCACCTCAACCACAGATGATCGTTTATGAGAATTTTTCCTGCAACTGATAATCATTTCTGTTGCAATAAAGGTAGCTTCCAGCATGTGATTAGGAGCACATTTACTCATTTACGTCCACACACAACATCAAATTCCCTTTAAACTCCAGGTAAAAGTCAAATTAAAGAAGCATTCTGCTGGTTTAATGCATAAAGAACATTTTAATTGTCACAAGTAGCTGCAGTTGTGATAAAACAGTCGTGTTGGTCATCTGTTGCTACGGGTGACCCATAAAACCCTGATGATGTCATAGTGGTGTATTAAGCTGTTATATCAGCTTGAGTTTCAGATTTAGGTGCATAGGATTTGACTACTTTGAAAACTGTGAATAAACACCATCACATGCATTCACAGATTTTTATCTTTGATGCATTCTATGCACTTCTTTTAGCTACATTAGATCTCTAGAGACATTTTTGTCTGTTTGAAGACTCTGCTCAACTTACTTCATAGAGTGGCCGGCATGGTGTGACATACATTGTAAAATTGTCTGATGAGGAGCAGCAAAGCTTGAAATATCAGATTTTTAATGCAATAATTAGTGCAAGATATTTGCTTCTTTGAACTTCCCTCACACTTTTGGAGTAGCATTTGTAATTATTGTACGCTGAACCCCCTTTTAGATGTCTGCATGATTCATGATTGCATGATGCCGGGAGAAAATGTGGGGGCAAATTCCTGTTGTTCTTCACTGAAATAGAAAAAAGCACATTGATCTTACTTTGTCTTCTTATTGCTGCTGCTGCTGTTGTATCTGTTGTTTTGGGGATGAATGCACGGGGCACAGTTCTGTTTCGGTACCTGAAGGGATGTTACATTATGAATTAGACGTCAGCCGTTCCAGGGCTCACATCACAAATGG
The DNA here is from genome assembly GCA_028567055.1 of Leptatherina wallacei. Lineage (NCBI taxonomy): Eukaryota > Metazoa > Chordata > Actinopteri > Atheriniformes > Atherinidae > Leptatherina > Leptatherina wallacei. Next base: position 9,033,276 of record JAOXYM010000022.1, read on the forward strand.
CCTTGTGGATTGGATTTTTAATCTCAGCTCTGATTCTTGCAGCACCGTTGAAGGCTGACTGCAGACTCTGCAAATAATGTTTATTGCTTTAAATCAAACCCATCTTGTTGCTTTCCTACAGGAAAACTTGCTTGCAGTAACAGATCGTGCAACAATTTTGCAGTAATTTGCCAGATGAGGCCTGTCAGCTCATAACAGCAAAGTACTGAGTAAACTCCCCCTTCAGAATCACAATACTTTATGCACATGATTTATCGAGTTTTCTAATTAATCAAGTTAAACCATGGCTGAGTTGTTAGAAGTAAATAAATAATGTATGAGCTTTATGTAAACACGATGCAATGTAAAGTCAGACTACATAATATGATTAGTGTTCAGCTGCATTGTTTGCTTCTCTGCTCCGTTTTGGTCAATATTGATATGAATGCTGTGTATGTTATGTGAAGATGGCCAATCTATATGTTCGTGGCATGTGTTCGTGACACAGCACCGCTAGCCATGCATGAGCAGTGCGTAGGTGGGAGCTTGTGCACCACTCAGCTGTCAAAGAGGCAGTGGAGGCATGAAGTGCTGTCAGGAGATGCTGTCTAATGAAGGGATGTATTCTTGCTGTGCAACCCAAAAGGAAAGTGACTGACTTCCTCAAGGCCTCTGTCTGGCATCTTTTCAGTGCAGCACAGACTGAAAACATCATACTGGATCATATATGGCAAGTTAAGGCTGCTGAAGGAAAAAGTTTTGCCTTACAGTACTAACTTAAGATTCAAACCCACCTACACTGAGGTCTTTAAGGGCCCACTCTACTGGTCAACATGGATTACAAATGTAAACATAGCACTCTTTTGTTATCTTAGACAATTATATGCACATCATAGATCCTACATCTTCTATATCTTCTATTTATTTATTGTCTTTTAATAAAGTTCTGATGAGGACCAGGGGGCGGGGACACATTACACCTGTTTGAAGATCGCTGCCCGTGCATTTCATGATTGATTTTAAGGTTCTTTTAGTGGTTTATAAAAGGCTTGATGGTCGCTGGCTTTCTTATTTATCTGACTTCCTTTAAGACTATGAATCCTCATGGAGCCTAAGGTCCTCTGGTAGCGGCCCTTTAGTTGTACCCTAAATCAGAACCAAAACCTTTGGTGAGGCTTCATTCCATCACGGTGGTCCTAGACTCTGGAACAGCCTGGCAGAGAACCTCAGGGCCGCAGAGACTGTTGATGTTTTTTAAGAGGGTCAAGACCTACCTCTGTAGCTTAGCTTTTAACTGAATTTTTACATTTCTTTCTTTCTTTTTCTTTTTCTTATTATTTTTTATCAACATTTTTGTATATTCATTTATTGCTTTTATTGTATTGTTTTACTCAAATACATTGCTTTTATTAACTCCTTTATTGATATCTTATACCTGTCGCTTATATTTGATCTTGTTGTCTAACGTATTTAACTCCTGTGGTTTCTTCATGGGGATCCCTCACACCGGGGGCTATGCTCGGTCCGTAGGGTCGTTGTCATGGGGATCCCCCTGCATATTGTGTGTTTGTAAGTAAATGTGAGGCAGATTATGATCAGGTGGGTGTTTTTGTTAGTTAATGTGTGTTTTTATGCATAGCACTTTGTGCTACTCATTGAATGAAAAGTGCTTAATAAATCAAATCAGATTTGATTTGATTTGAAAAAGCTGTTCAGTGTTTACAATGAAGACAATGGACTCTACCAGGTACTGACTGCAGGATGATCACACTTTGCAATGTCAGATGTTTTCTTTTCTTTTTATTTCTTTTTTTACACAGAGTTTAGAATCACATTATAAATGACCAAAGATGTAACTCAATGTTAAATTCATTTATCAAGAAAAAGGAGGGGAGGGTGTCACGTTTCGCTGACATCTGCTTCCATGTGATCACCTCATCAATCCTTACCCTTAAGTATTAGGAGTATTAAAGGCTTCCAGCTGTATGTGAGGTTCAGGAGGCTGTCTGGGTTTGAGCTGAATTACAGTATAAGCACAGGAACATTACTGTTATGTGATGTGGGAGAGGATAATTCAGGACATGAGAAAAATGTTGCATTGATTTTCTAGTACATAGAGGTCACTTCCTCTCCATGCCTCCCTGTTTGAGTGTATGTGTTTTCAAATATGTGAAGGGGCAAACAATGAAAAGTGTCGTCCTTGACTATGTAGTCTCTAAACTGAAAATATCTCAACTCAACGTTACTTTAGGAGCTTACTGTCTCCTTTTCAGTCAGGATGAAGGTGTGTATGTGTGATACGAGGGCACAGATCCTGCAAAATCTTGGCTTTTTGGCGATGTGAAAAGAAGAAAGACCGGTCAAATGAAGACAACTTAAGCCTGAGTAAGTAAAAGAATTAAATCAGTCCTGTTTTGATTCTTACATGACACTGATCTGCAACCTGTGAATAAATGCTGCTGGATCCACGATGATGCATAAATTAGCATTTTGCAGCTTATTAGTCATTTTTGCTCTGGAAACCAGTAACCTATCCAGTTTGCAAATGCATACATAGACATATTTGTGCAGTGCAGTCAGTGCATAGAGAGAAGAACAGGATCAGTGCCTCCACATGAAGGCTCCCCCTGTGGTTCAGATGCCAGCGAAAAAGCCAACCTCACATCTGTGTGGAATACTAAAAATTGTGTCAGAAAGTGCTGGCAAATATTTCTGTACACCCGTATTCTCTGTGGGGAGCAGAGTCCAGACAACTGAGCAATCCCTCTTTTTTGATCCATTTCCCAATCTCTCCCCTAAATTCCTCTATCGTTTTACGGTCTCTGTAGCTAGATTTAAATGTGATATAGTGCTATTTTCCCATCTCATTGCCTTTTATTGGTCCATTATGTCTTTTTAACGCAATGACCACTCCCCAAAGGGAAACCGCTATCACTGCACACACTGGAAGGCTTCTCTCAGGCAAGAACAAGAGAGCCCCACTTGTACTGAAACATCAATAATACAACCGAAACATCCCTCACCACCATTTGCTTCCAAAAATAGACCTCCATTTTTGTTTAATATTTCATTTGCTCCTTCTAGTGCTCTCTTTGGGTTTCTCCTCTTCTTTATTCATTGTCTTTAAATAGCTGATGAAAAAAGATGTCAACAGATGAGTCTGCATTTTCACCTTCCCACTTCATTTCTGGGCGAGTATTAATCAGTACATTCAAGTATTGTGCTTTTCAAAACCATTGAATGTAGTTGATGTTGTACTTGTATTGGCTAAAATATCAGAGCACTGAGGGATGTTGAGACTATATCCAGTATGAATTCAAGTTTTCAGAGTTCAAGACAAAAATGAACTAGAAAAAGTTTATTTTATGGATTGTCAGCTGAGGGAAGAACTTGTTGAATCATAAATTAATTAGTGCTACCTATCAAAGCAGTGCAGCACATTCTGTCACACTGCTACAGGAACGTACAAGCCATCAGTTGGTGATACAGAAATGCTGTTTCATACTGCCGATATTAAATCAAACACAATATTTGCTCAATACAACAATTTTTATGTGGAGAGCAATACTTATCTTTTCATAGTCTTCATCACAGAACTAACAAATCTTCCTCTAAATCTTCACATTTATAGTAAAAGAGATCTAATGTGCAAAACTCATATTGCTTCTATGGCTTAAGGAGGTACGGGCAACCCTTTGTCCTGAAAAATGATCAAATAGCTTCTTTTATGGGAATGCACACAGAGCCTCTAGAACGGGAGGCGAGGGGACCCTAGTCCTGGAGGGCCAGAGTCCTGTAGGTTTTCAAATTAAATCAAATGGATCCAACAGTTTATGAAGTTCTGCACAGACTCATTCATTTGTTTCAGGTGTGTATGAACAGGGATACATCTAAAACCTGCAAGGCTGTAGTCTGAAGCCCTTGAGGACCAGGGTTCCCCATCCCTTGTTCCAAGAGAAAAATCTGTGCTAACAAAGAACAGTGGCGAAACCTGAATCACAGATAATCCCAACGTTAATTCAATTTTGCTGAGTTGACTAAAGTAAAGCAAACCTCTGTTTTGGCTTCGTAGTGAAGATGGTGTATGAAGAGTGATGAGAATGATTTTCACTCATTTTGAATGACTGAGAAGAAGGAGAAGAAGTAGAAGATGAGAGATGAAAAATGTGAAGAAGAATCAGAAGATTGGAGGACAGAAAAAGAATGATATTTAAAAGGAGAAGGGAGTAGAGGGACAAGAAAGAGAAGAAGAAGAGGTGAACGATTTTGGAGAGACAATTATCCATTGCTTCTGATTAATTATACAACTGCTGAGCCTGAGGATTTCAACATTCTGAGAAGATGGTGTAAAGTTATTATTTTCATGTGCTTTGATTTCACATCACTTCTTTACATTTCCCTGAATTCCTCTCATCACAGATAACATCTTTGATTCATGATGTGTATTGGCAACAGAATTACCTCACATAGCTTTTAATCCCATCACACAAAGTTTCCTCTCATTTAAGCCTTATGTTTATGTGTTCATATCTTACGTATCAGCGCTTGATTTCACTAGTTTATTACGGGACATATTCAGGATTGCACATCATTATTTAAAAAAAAATTTCCCTCTCTTTTTTAAGAAGTAGCCTAAATCATCCAAACAAAAGTGAGACAAATAACCAAAGCAGGAAGGAAATAATGAGGTAAAGAAATGACTTTTTATTGAATAAATCTTTGGCTTGATTGTATTTTTCTGCTTCAGTTGAACATGCTCCCATTACAATAAAAACTGCTTGTTCTCATCCTTCAAGCTTTTCTGTTTCAGTAACTCATAAGAGGGAAGCTCATGTGTGTCAAAAATAATCTGTTACTACAGAGCATTTTGTAAATAGAATGAGGGCATTCATGGTAGCATAATTATTGTGTGCGAGCTTTTATCCATCATCAGCAAGGCAGATGATGGAAGTAGAGAAGAAATGCTTACCAAGCCAAGTGTGCATATTCAAACCGAAGTCAATCGTGCATCACACATTCTCACCATGTCCCCGCTCCTCGCAAACAGTTTTCTTCCCACTGAATAAACACGAGTTGCTTTCAACGTGGGAGGTGATTTAAGAGGTGGTTGAGTGCACCTTGTGTGTGTTTTTCTGAGATGCTTCGTATGCAGTTTCAGCTCTGTGGTGGATGTTATGATGCCACAGACGGACTGAGAGAAAGAAAGAAGGAAGGAAAAACCTTCTGGTTAGACCCGACTTCATATTTCTTGTATGAAGGGACCTAAAGGAGTCCTGCTAACCGATCACTGGGGTAACTAGGATGAATATTTAATGATACAACCTCAGTGACACTTATAAATAATATTGGTATATTCTATATAAAATGGCAGTGTTGTTTGTTTTAGCATCACATTCTAGCTTGCTACTACACTCATTATTCATGTCCTTTTAGCTGCCTGCTCTGCTACACTAACTTCAAACAATAGTAAACAATGAACTAATTTTGTTTGCTTTAGTCTCATAAATCATTTGCGATTATTGTTTTAAGATGTTGGCAAATGGGCCTGGTGTAATGAGGCATGCAAATTGGTTTAGGCAGGCACGATTACAATAGAATTTGTGTCAGCATAAAGTTTACCTGACAACATATTCATGTTATGATAATGATAAGCCTTGCTTTATTACTAAATATTGTTTGGGTCATGTTAACAATGAGAGTCCTTTGAAGAATCTTAATTTAGGCAGGGAGTGAAGTGTGCAACATTGCAGGGTAATGCATCATTAGGACTTGGATTCAAGCATTGTCTCTTTCATAAGAATTAGTTTGTTTTTACTAAGAACATTTGGATCCTCCAGCCCGTCATTAGAAAGCAGTCGTGCTCTGTCTATAAATAACAGTGCTGCAAAAGCAGATTTGTGATGCCAAAGGAGACTTTTCAGAAGCGTTGGATCTGGCAGCCTTCTACCTACTTTAAAATCAATCATGATATAAAACTCTCTGTTCTCAGAGGACTAAACTTCTCATACAAGCCTTCTCTTTTTCACTTACCTCAGACTCAAGTCTCCGACAATAGTTTGACGGTTCGAATCTAAATCTGTTAGTGAACATTTAATGTTTCGTAAAATATTCCACCAGATTTAAACTGACTGAAAACATTTAGCAGAGTTAGATAAATGTAATGGTTTGTGGGTTTTATGTGTATTTGGGTTTTATGTTTGAGGTTTTCATTATTATCATTTCTGTACATTATTTTTCCTCTTTGTTTGATTTGTGCTCATCAGATTGCCCACTGTTCTGTTCTTGTCATCCACACCGTGTTCTAATCAGTCATTACTTGTGTCTTTATCTCTGCCAGATTGTCATCACTGATTAGTTTTCATTCTTCGAGTTGTTTGGATTACGGGGCTTTCTGGGATTACCTGCCTACCAGACATTTCTCTTTGCTGTTGTTTATAGAAGAGTTTCATGATTAGGCTGAATTAAGTCCTGTTTCTGCTTCACTTTGCTTTACGTTTTGGATTCATGTTTCTGAATAATTTTTGTTTTTTTCTTCATCCTCCCACCTCTCATCTTTGAGTTTGCATTGGATCCTTCACTTTTACACACATGTAATGGACAGATCAATTTCCCAATGAAGCTGTGTGCTATTGTGTTTTGAGACGGGAAGTATGTTAGTCAATAACTTCTTTTTCTTTCTTTTTTTTAGCGGGCCGATCTTATCAATGTATTGTAAAGGATTCTCAACTCTGGAGCAACAATGAACAAAGAGAAAATATTAGATTACAAAAATTACTAAAATCTTGTCCCACCCTTCACTACTGTAGGGTAGGTAAGGTATGGTAGGCAGACTTCCAGGCAGCCTGTTTCTGTAATCTTTGAAAGTGATCTTGGGCAACAGTTCTCCAGGTTTTTTTTTAAGGCATCTCTCGGTATGGTGTACAGTGTACCTTAAAATATTTAGGAAAATGAGCAAGGGGAGGACAAAAGTGGAACTGGCTTCTGGAAAAGACCTGAGAGATGGATTTGGACCTTTAGGTGATCCATCTACTGTTCAATAAAGCCTCACCAGAAATGGTCCCCATGGAGGGATGGCTGTCAAAAAGCCATTCTCATGGAAGGAAAGTGGAGAGAAAAGGCTGATGTATGCCAATTGACACAAGAAGTGGACTAAGAATCAGTGACTACAGATCCTATGGTGAGATAAATCCTACCCTGGATGGCTTTCAAATGAGACAATAGAAATGTCCTTCAAGAAGCCTGGAAAACTATTCGCAAGGACTACAAACAGAAATTTAAATTTGTCTGGATTCAGTAAAAGAATAAATGTGGTCAAACCAAATCTCAACTTTCAAGCTTGTTGGAACTTTACAAACTCTGTTTTTGCTTTTTAAGTTCCATTTCTATTTATGTTTGTACGTTTCAAACAATTGCTTCAAATGTTTCCCATTTTTCTGGCAATACATAAAGAAATGAAGACTTCACTGAGTAGAGATTGACTTGTTATATTTTAAAGTCTTTCACATTATTCTCTACAAGATGTGGTCAGGTCATTTTCAATCAAACTGGATGGATTCAAATCATAAATAGTCCACACTTACTTTTGCTTTTTACCATCACTTAGGTCTCCAAAGCTTTATAGTGTGTTTTTTATCCACCCCCATGGCAGTTATTCATGCACTCGACATGCTATGCTGTATTTTCCTACAATCACCTACCAATTAGCATATCAAGGGCAATTTGGGTTTTGTTTTCTTTCCCACAGATACATTGACATTTTGAGGGGCTGGGGGGGTCCAACCCCCAGTCTTCTGATTGGAAGATGACCGAGCCATGACCACCCCATAGCTGATAGAAAATTATTTACTGAAGGCAGCATGCACACAATACAAAGTTTTAGTGGTACCTCAAGGCCAATGGATAAGATAATGCTTATTTATTACTCATTTGCAACAAAAAATCAAACATGCTCTCACTGATTTTTTTCTATTTTTTATCAACATTATGCAAAGTTCATCCAACACTGGTTGAGTTAAGTCAGCTGTACTTGATTTAGTTTCTTGAAGACATTTTGCTCTCATCCAGAAGAGCTTCCTCAGCTCAGATAGTGGGAGATTTCACTTATCAAGGTCAGTTTGGGGCTCAACACTGGAGAGCCAACTCATTAAGCCAGGACTCAGCTCTGCATCTTACTGATAAAGAACACACTTCTAAAGACCACAATGATACAATCTTGGACACAGAAGGTAAGTTGGTGAGAGGGGAGTAAAAGGGGCTATTTAGAGAAACCTTCACCTAACAGAGAGGGTGGACTGAGACATCACCTCTCCCTCACCTATAATAGCATCCTCTTAGCTATCCCCGGAGATTTACAATGCCTGTTCATACAAACTATGGACAATGATCCTTCTAATGAGGGTGAATCACAAATCTCAATGACATTCGTAGACTTTAAAATAGCTGTGGTTTCACAGATGAAATTCCCCACTATCTCCATCAGAACTGAAGAAGCTTGCTGGATGAGAGCAAAACATTTTCAAGAAACCAGTCCAGTTGACTTGACTCAACCTGTGACCTGGATAAATGAGAACCTTCACAGACATCTATGCAAAGCTGAATTAGTTACAAATATTTATAATCCAAGCTGGATGGATTATACCTAACCTGATTTAGTTGATCTCCTGTTTTTTTATTTTTTTATTTCATGCCATACTTGTCCCATTTCTTTGAACCATCAAGCAATAATAACTCCCTTTTAGGAAGAAGAAACCTCCAGCAGAGGAAACAGGAAGAGGAGAGCAGTCAAAGTTGAATAAATTCTCAGCTGGTTAGTTGGGCTACAAACAAAGATCAGGAGCATGCACCTCCAGAACCAAAGACACAGAAAGAAGAGAGAGAAGCATAGTTAATGCTAAAAAGGACAGGAAAAGAGGTCACCTTCAGCTAAGTATTGTTCATAGTTTTTTTTATGTTTCTGCTTGTAAAAGTTCATTTTATTCTCTACCTTAAGCATGATCTACTGCAGCAGAGGGATCATGTAAACAAACCAGCTAGATTCCATTAGTATTCTGCCCTTCTAGCTCACTGTATTTCAGGCTTGGTTTGTACATTTGCTCAACAAGAACTTCAATTACATCAGGAGTTCAGAGAGACTCTGGCTGACGGTTTGTGGTTACACAAGTGCAGTTTCATCACTGAGCGTTCTTAGATATTTGTGCTTAGGCGAATACTAAAAGCTACATTCTCCCAGTAGACTTTACAGGGCCTTGCCATATGCTGCAGTGGTACATCCACACAAACAACCGGCGGGTGCATGCACATAAACATGGTGCCTCTATATTTACTCTTTAAAAGCCCTGCTCATTGAACATTCAGGGTACTTTTGGACCAGGCATCACAACATCCTCTTTAAAATGAATAGATGTACTTTTCCCTTTTGGAATATGACTGTAACCAATAAATCTATTTGCTTTCTAGAAAGACGTAAGACTCAGTGCAATGACAAGTAACTTAGTTATGAAATGTGATAATAGTGAAATAGGCCTCTTTTTAAGTCATCCCAAATCTGTTATATGAGTCCACAATTTTTCACCAAATTTGCAGCCAATACTGAAGAAGCATTTGTCTGTTTTCTGAATTTCATGAAACTTGGTGAAGACTGTGAACACATGGAATCAAATTGCGTCCTACTTTATGTATCCCATGATGGGAAATTAATTTTTCAGCATGGAATTAACTATTTTTTTCCTTTATTGGTATATTTCTTTACAAATAAAGACTATCAAATGTTAAGTGTTGCCCATAATGTTGAGCAGCTTTTGCTGAATTTTGATTTACATTAAACTAGCTCCAGCGCTCTGAAGTAATCCCCAGCACAAAGCAGACTCTTTTTTTTCTTAAATCAGTTTTTATCTTTATCGGTTTCTTTATTAGCCTTGTAAGGTAAATTTAATAAAACTTTTTTATTCCCAAAATACTTTAGTTTGTGATATTATAGTCAATCGATGTGAAATTGGTTTCAGTGAACTTGATTTTTTTAAAACATTGCGCAGGAATATAGAAGGTCTCTGAGGCTCAGCAGTCTGCCTATACTACAGTCACATCTCCAAGCTCAGCAGCTGTCAATTCAAACTCTGTGTGCCTCACAGGTGCCAGCTCCCCTCTGCCTCTTATAAGCCTTTGTGCATCGATCAAAGCAAACCACCTGCCTGAGATTCAAAATGCAGTACTGTATTTCTCTCTGCAAAGTCAACTGACCAGCCTCTGAACTTACTAGGGTTCAATATTGTGAGAGAGTCAATATGGCCCCAAAAAACCAAGACTGAGTGTGCACCATAGTATACTATCCAGAGTACTGCATGCAAGCTGTCACTGTGCGACTGGTTAAAGGATAGGAGGTGAGCTGGTGTGAAGTGGTTGGAAAACTATGCAGCAAAAAAAGGAAGACGATGTCATTTGGTGGTACTTCAACATGACATAGTGGCATTCTGTGTGACAGCTTTTCACTTCTGGTATCCAAACATTAGTACCAGAGTTTGTGGTTTTCCATGATCTCTGCAACAATCCTATAGTAAACTTTGTTGTAGTCTACAGTCAATGCTTTCCTTCTGTTTGGTTGGGTTTAGACCACCTGGTTAGGTTTAGGCATTAACACTGAATCGATCCTCTCACGTCTGCTGCATGACAGAAATGTCCTTTTCTGGTTTATCCAGCCTGTGGCATTACCAGGAGGCCAGTCCATTCTCATCTACAGAAGACACATGTGAGGCATGCACAATGTTGAGCCATCCCTCCACTCCAAGCTCCCCTTTCATGACCAACATGAACTATGTTAACTGGTGCCAAATTAAAGATTGCTCAACTGGCAAAGCTTATTTGAACCAGTTTGCTTTTCAAAGTCATAAGATACCAGAGATCATCACCGTGTTAATGTATCCTATTGGTTTTGTTGTTCTTTGTTTTTTCCTTTGATTCTTACAGAACTGCAGTTAAATAAAGAGATGCTTGTTTTAGAATTATGTAATAACTTAACATTAAGGTATGTATGACTGTAACAGCTTTATAATGGGTTGATGTACAGTTTAGAAAGCTTGCAACAAACCGCTGTGAGAAAAACTCCTATCTGCCTTAGTTCAGTACTTATGTTTGTCCAAACTAGTTGTTTTTATTACCGTAGATGTAAGAATGTTTTGGAATTGCCTGGTTGAGTTTTAATGTGGTATAAGAAGAGCTTGAAGTTCATTTTTAGACGAGACAGAAAACAAATTCTGGGTATTTGCAACACTTAGAAACCTAGAATGGGAAAATATGGAACACTTGTGTTGGAAATAAGAAATATGTCAAATTTGAACTTAAAGTAGTTTCCAAATCCACAGCATTGGATCTGTGTTGTAACGGCTTAGTGTGCAAGTCTGTCTTTCTATTAAAGGTAGTCACAGTCTGTCTGATCTCAGGTAGTAGAGCTTGCTCTTGCTGTGTGGTCATGACCCCTTCTACATAGTAGCAGAGGTGTGGTGGATGGGAAATGCAGACTGAATGGCACTGAGCACAATGCCCACTCTTTAATAGCAGCAGCTAATGCATTTGAAATGGAAACACCTGCTGGAGATGCCTTTTATCTTGTGGCCTGAAGTGATTGGGCATCCTTGTCTGTTTCAGTCTGTTTGATGCTGATGATCATAAAAATGCAATTTCTTTAAATAGCAGCAAAGTTGTAATTTGCAACAATCTCCTCTTAATGGACTCTTGGAGTATTATAAAATTCAAACCGAAGACAAGAAACTACATTTTTGATGTTTCACGTTTCACTTACGTAAACTCTTCTCAGCTGCAGAAAAGAAAAGGGGGAGCCAAAAAGATGTGTACAATGTTACGCAAATGTTTTCTGCTCTGACTTTACCTGACTGTCTTTACGCCTTGTAACTCTTGACCTGTTCCAACTTATTGATTTGTGTCCTGCGCCTTCTCCTTTGGTTATCAGACCCAGGCTTGTCTTGTGCAGAGGACTGCACTGTGTTCTCTACTCCTCTCTAAATAGTAATTCTAGAAGATATTTTCTTTCATGGCATCTGTAGATGGACTCTGACAAGAACAGAAGTTGAGAGTTGCTTCTCCAACTATGGTTTTTAAAAAAGTTAGCAAGTTTTCATCAGTCCTCCATCATTTGTCACCCTTTCATTTGCTATGCTTGAGGCTCAGGTTGTGCCTGTCATTATCTGATGGAGTTGGTGAGTGCAATGAAGCTGATATAATGGAGGATAGTGAGTATTCAGTTGTGACCTTTATCTTTTCTGTGTCTGTAAAGGTCATCTGCTGAGTGGACAGAACATGTTTCTAACTCTGTGATGTAGATTTTAGACAATGTAGAAGGTTTCTATGCGTTTCACATCACAGCTGCACAGTTCAAAGTGTCCTTGAAACATATGCTCTAGCTATAATTACAGGAAAGCTCAAGAAAAAGGCAGAAACTTATCAAAGAAAACAGTCTTCATGTTCATGTACGTATGTGATTGTCAATGCTTGTGCCTCAGTGTTGTAGTGCAGGGCCCCCTTTTCATCCACAATAATATTGCCCGCACCACCCCAAACCCACTACCACATGCACCCCAAACGAACGAAGAAATGTGCCATGAAATAGTATTGTTTGGCAGAGAAATAGTCATCAGTTTGTTGGCTGCTAATTCATAAATTATAGTTAAAAGCATATCAGTGGCGATGGAAAGAAGCCTATTCATTCCTCTGCTATAGTGTGAGGTTTTTTAAACCGCGAAACTCTGCATGCTACTTTATAGATATGAGGTATATGTCCGATACTATGTGCATGTACCCATACTCAGTATTCATAAGTGTTCCTATACTACAGATGCAAGATTAATCTGCAGATTTAACGCATTCATTTTTTGACACATTAAACAATAAAGTTTTTACTCAGGCCTAATTCAAAACCTGACTTTGGCATTGAGGGAAGCTGATTTTGGGCACATTTGTTCTTTGTCACAGCTGCGAACATAATCCACCAAACACCACTCTATCATCCTTATTTACAAAGATTCTGACAGTTTTCCAACCGTACTTGCAGAGAATGGCTGCAGGATAACCCATTTGCACCCATCAGCTGGACTCCCATGTCATAACTCTGACCGGCCCCCCACTTTTGGAACCACCGCTCTAGTGGATGTTGTATAAGGTTTTTGTTATAACACTGCTGTCAGATGTTTTCTTTTTTAACAAATACTTTTAGTTGCTGGGCTAATCTGCTGTAGCTTGTTTTAAATGTTGTTTGGTTTATATTTCTTTTTCTTCTTCTTCTAAATTGGTAATGTTGAATGTGTGTGTTCTGCGGTGGCAAACAAATTTCCCTTCAAGGGGATTAATAAGTGAAGCGAAGCTTATCTATCTATCTATCTATCTATCTATCTATCTATCTATCTATCTATCTATCTATCTATCTATCTATCTATCTATCTATATCTTATCTTATCTTATCTAATCTTACTGTGGATTTTGTCAACTTAATATCATCTCCAGACGAGAGGCAGGCTCTCCACTCTATAATGAAGGACTTAGTTGCCCTCCAGATGACACGGCGCCAGCCTTTGTTGCCTTATGACAACGGCAAACCAAAGACACCAGCACCGGCAAACAGACAGGTACGGTATCAGTCCATCTCACAATTTAGATTCAAAGATTTTCAGAAGACTAAGATTGCAAAGCTCATACAATGTTCTTACAATTTAAGAATTGAACCTAGGAATAATTGAATAAAAATGATGAACTATATCCTTGAGCATAATACACTGCCTGGCCCAAAAAAAATGTCGGCACCAAAACCAATAAGTCACACTCTAATATTTTGTTGGACGGCCTCTGGCTTTGATTACGGCACACATACGCCGTGTCATTGTTTCTCGGAGCTTCTGCAATGTCGCAAGATTTATTTCCATCCAGTGTTGCATTAATTTTTCACAAAGATCCTTCATTGATGATGGAGAGTCCGACCACTGCGCAATGCCTTCTCCTGCACATCCCAATCGGGCGGCTGTAGCCCGGGTTGGGCGGCTGTAGCTCGGGTGGATAGAGCTGTCGTCTACTAATCAGGAGGTTGGCGGTTCGATTCCCCCTGACTACATG
>JAOXYM010000022.1:9050598-9063184 GCA_028567055.1 Leptatherina wallacei
GGGTGCTCAGGCAAATGCTTCCCCAGGGGCCTGAGCACTCTTTAAAGGTTCCGGGAGAGGCCATTAGATGGGTGTGTGTGTGTGTGTGCTCACGTTTATGTTCAATCTTATGGGTATGAGGTTGGAGGAAAGGACACATGTGACCTTTGCTTCATCCCAGATACCAGATGCTGATGTCACATGGCAGCAACCAGCTGGAAGGATCAATGACCTACATTGTGGCTGGTCAGATGGGAAGGTTTAACACAATCCAGCAATTAACCTGCAAATGTGGCAGAGATCAGACACAGCTTTGCTTCGTACACTGACCAGGATGTCTGACAAATCCCTTGTGTGCATTTGAATTTAAATAAACCCCCTGATCTTAGTCCACCATCTTCAGTTTCAGTATTTAAAATCTTTAATTGACATTTTTAGAAGGTCACTTTTGTTCGCATAAGGTAAAAGTTACCATGTACCTGTTTGATGAGTGCTCAGTGATTTGATATAATAATATGTTTTGATTAAAAAAGAAGTCTGATTTTTCGAGATTAAGTGGAGCAACGATGTTGTGTGTACTGGAGAACATTTATACCAGATTATCTGAAATACTGCCACAAGAATTAAATTTTCTCTTCCCTGTTTCATTGGAGTGAAAGGCAGGGCCGCTCCTGTCTTTTTCCTGAGAGTTAATATTGAATAAGGTGACTTTTATGCATCTCTTGGATATGCTGCTTTCCATGCATTTGTATGGAATAATTGCAAGTCATTAAACAGTAGTTCCTTTCTGCCAGTGTCTCTGGCTCTGGAGTTGCATACTTCTGTTCTGTGATTAAGCCACCTGGCCAACCCGTCCAGTGTATATGATTTGTTTTTGTTGAATTTCTCTGTCTTACTGACTTTTTCTGTCTTGCTGTCTTTCACCCCTACAGGTGGTCATCTGCCTCGTGTCTGGTTTTGATGGAGATTTCTGAGATAAAATGAGACAAGATTGGAAAAAGAGTTTTGGAAAAAAAAACATCAGTAAACATGTAGTTTTTTTTTTTTTTTTGTCAAATTTCCAAGTTCCAGCAATAATCCAGCTATAATTTTTTGAGGAAAAAAAAAAATAATTTACATGAAGCCAACTCTCGTTTAAAGTTATTTGAAAGGAGTTGACAGACACTAAAGACCTAAACCAGCTAAAAGCTTGACTACCGTTTGTGAAGGATTTGAATGATTATGGATGAAACTTTTTTTTTTTTTTTTACTCTGAATGTGCTGTAGGAGGTCATCATGACAGTCTTTAGCTCAGTGGTTCCCAGACTTTATCTGCAGGGCCCCCTTTTCATCGACAATAATAATAATATCAAGCTTTAGTAAAACAACTCTGCTATATTCGACAGCTGAGTAGTTTATTTCTAAAGTAATCAACAGGCTTTTGTTTGTGTTCAGGATGAGAAGTTCACAAGTGGTTTTGTAACTTGTTTGGCTTCATACTGTCAGATGCTGATATTTTGAGACATACAGCACACTGTAGTCTCTCTTCATTACCTACTATTGACCAGTACCATTACTTGACCATTAAGTGGTCATATTTTGTTGTCTTTTTTTGTTGTTGAAATGTTGTTGATTCTTCACTGTTGTACATTGGTACTTTCACAAATTTGTCCATGTTTTGCTAGCAGGGCAAAATAGTTTATTAAGCCTGTCATAACTCTGGGCCACCCCTAGGGGGCCTGTCCCACAGTGTGGGAACCACTGCCTTAGCTTATAAAGAAAACAATTTGCCCTGATGTTGGACACAAAGGTACACTAACGTGCACCAAGTGACAAGACGGCTTAATTTCAACCAGACAGGGAAGTAGAAAGGTTAAAAATGGCATAGAGGTAAATTTGGTGTTTACACCAGCATGTCACAGTATTAAGAAACTCCAACTAGAACATCCATCCAGTTGGCGTTTGAATGCACAGGTTGTGTTGGTTATAAGCCTTTCTCATTATATAGCCTCTCTTGAGTTTCTAAGGAGAAAAATCAATCAGTGCTGTCTGCTACTGTGAGCCCACTGCAGGTCTTCGTGTCGAGGATGTGGGTGTCACTGTGAAATGCTCATTCTCACCCACTAATGCATCTATCAACTTGACTCCTTATTACACCACTCTCTTTTTCCTTGTCCGCACTGGAGCCAAATCACTCAGGAAAGCTTGCTGCAATGCAAATGACTCGAAGGATCTGCTTGGAATCTGCGCACATTTCCATGCTTGTCCTCTGTTCTTGCAAGGCTTTATGAGCATGTGTGTTCAGCATATCAATGATCACACATAACACCTCTTTTATAAAAAAAAACACTGCCCAGAGTCATCACAGTTTCTGTACTGTAGTGCATTCGTTCACATTGATTTTGCAGGAGAACTAGGCTGCGGACTGATAATTCAGCATGAGTTTGACAGCTGCATGGCCAGACAGAGACTTGATACACACAAACCTTATGTATTTCTTTCTCTTTTTTTTTCGCCCTGCAGCCCTACAGCTGTCAGCGTCTGTGGAATTATCAATCAATTCACTGCTGATAAAAAATTTATTTTGTTATTTAAGATCACCCTTTTCTCCTCCCCCCTCCCTCTTTATTGTGGAGGCAGTGTGTAAATCATTACTGGACTGAGAATGGAGAGAGGAAGAAAAAAAAAGGTTAAGAAAAAGTGAGAGAGAAAAAGGAAGAAGAGGTGACATTCACCAGTGGGAGGAGGAAAAAATAAAGAGAAGAATTGACGGGTGAGAGGCTGGCTGTATCAGGTGGAGAAAGGGAGAGAAGGTCAAGGGGATGAGGGTCCTCTGCTCTACAAATTACCTCTCGGCTAGTCACTGGCGTTTCCCGATAATTTGCAGCCTAAGGGGAGAAGGAGATCGTTAGTGATTGTAGTGGATAGATATGAGAAGGGAAATATATTGCTGTGGACTTTTCTCTGGGTTCCAGTGGCAGATCTATAAAGAGAGTGCTGATGGAAGAAAGGGCTAGGGCCAGAGCCATCAGCTGACCATGAGTGAGGCTTGGAGATGGTCATATGCAGTTAAAATGCACATAGACTGTATCACCGATTATGGCTCCGTAGGAAAATTAAGCTTTTCTTACTTTTTGCTTTTGGACTGTAGCGATCTATTTAATTTATTTTTACAATGTTGTAAATGCATAACAACTAGTTTAGTCATTAGCAATTATTAATAATACTGATTAATATTCAATAAAAACTTCAATGAGAATTATTAACTATAGGGCATCTCTGGGAATAAAAACTAAACACTATCAGTCTTAAATGTCTGTTGGTCTGTAAGTGTCAATCTGGGACATACTTGCAATGATCGTAAATGACTTCTCCTTTATGATAGCAAAATATGAATTTGTAAGTTAAGAACATTGATTAAATAATGTGTGGCTGGATTTGACTGATGCTAAAAAAAAGAATGCAGTTTTTGTCAAAATTTTCCATTCTTTTCTAAGAGTTGTGTTCATTTCTTGACTCATGACTGGAATTGTGTGCATTCATGAGTCATTCAACCTCTCACCCACCCATGCAGCGAACCACTAGAAATTCAACCAATCAGAAGACACTTTCCCTAAACTCTCTCTTTCCTAGGAGCACACTTCCCCCGGGGGAGAAAGCTCTCCCACATTCTGAAATAATTTCCATTTGAAGTTATGATTGGTGCAAAACTAATCTAGAGGTACCCAAGATTGCAATTGCGTGACTGGAGATGATCATGCCATGTCCATTTTTAACATGACCCACCTGACTCACATTAAACTTACTATTTAAAAAGATATGATGGTACGATCTTAAAAACTTAAAAAGAAAGCAGATCAATGCCATGCATATACGACATATACTATATATAGTATATACTACATATACTAACCTTAATGTGGCAGTCAAGCAGGATTCATGTTAAGACATATAAATCTTTACTCGCTGCCCTCACCCCATGCAGAGTGAACCATTAAGAGTATATGAACAACTCAGTCCAGCTTGAATGAAGACCTCCAAAAAGCTAACAGTGTATCACCCTCCATAATGACGCTACATGTAACAGAAAATGACTTTCTAAAAGTCCTCAGTAGAGATCACCTCGAAAAAGAAGAACCATACAAGAAAAACACAATATAAAAACACAAAAACAAAAAAGGTTCTGACAATAATTGGAGTGGCTCATTCATATTTCGGCACAATGGCCTGTTTCCCACATCAGTGCAAGAATTAACAGCAAGAGCACAAACAAGAGCAACCTACATTTCAAGTTGTCCCACATAATTCTGACACTGTCCCCCATGTGGCTGAGGAAAACAAGTGGATGTGTGTCAGCAAAGTGCACAGTACCGATACAGAGAAGATGCATAACCCTGCCGGGGCCCTTATATTAGGCACATAGTGTGGGCGACCACACAAGCTTGAGTCATTGAGTACATTCGCGCAATACATTTTTCTGATGATGCCAATCTACAGAAACACAATTTTTAATGCAGAAACTATAATAGGAGCATGTACATTTCCGTGATGGACTAAAAAATCCCATATATGTCCACAATTGAATATAATTGGCCTGTGCCGTCAGAGATCCTGATAAGCAGTCGTTTAATAGAGGTTCTTAACTAGAAGAGTCAGTCCAGGAGTTTCAACTCATTCATGCTGAAATAAAAGGAGTAGTGTGCACAGTCCCGGAGCTGTATATCTCTTACAGGAAGAAAAAGCCTTGAAGAAAACATGAGGAACTTAAAAATAAAGTACAGGCTAAAAGCAATACAGCTGCTGCAGCCAAGGCCAAGAAGAGAATCATTCAAACAAAAAATAGCGAATTAATTAAAAGGCGTATCAGTCTCATCATGGCTCCATGTGTAAGGCATAATTAACTCTGATTATAATCACTGTTTATCAGATTTATGTGTTTCAGTTGTATTCTTATGAAAGGTTATCCTCTTTTAGCTGAAATCCTGGTCATGCTAAACATTGTTTGGTCTTGAAGAATGATATAAAAAAATGTAAAAACACAATTCAAATTAAACAAAGGACAAGTCTTACCTTTAGCTGTTTTATAAGCTTGTGCTATATACAATTTACTTCACAGAGCATAAAAGGAAAACAAAAGGAGGATTCCCAAGTACATGTTTCAGACCTCAGTGGTCCCTTACCTTATTCATTATGACCAAATACGTCTTGTAGTGTTGAATTGTGGGGCCATTGCTAATGTAGTGAGGACACAACTGCCGTTAATGGTCACCAGATTGCTCCGTCTGGCAGCCAATTAGTGCAGGAGAGCCACCAGATAAAGGTGAGTGGAGCATACTTGTTGCCATTTGCTTGCTGGTGGCTGGGCTGCCTTATTTCCTGGCATCTTGGAGTCCTCTTCGGGTTGGTGGCAGGTAGGTTTGCAGCGGTGGCTGCAAATCATTCATCGTGCTTTGTCCATCCAGTGCTGCTCGTTGTGGTTTTGTTTCAGATTTTGGTGTGGGTGTGGCTGCACGCTGCAGGTTCACGCTGTCATTGCTTGGAATCCACTGGAGGCATCTGCAGATTGCTATTAATTGGTGCTGTTTGTTCCCGGGTTGCTGACTGGATTACAGATGCCAATAAAAAGTAAGATCACCATTTGGAACAGACTTGCCACTTTCAAATCTTGCTCGCTCTCCAACATTACCAACTCCAGCTTTCAGTAAATTAGTTTATTCTACTAACGCTTAATTTGGTTGTTAATCCATTGTTTGTTTCCCTCCAGGTCTGAGATCGAGGTGGTGGATTGGTGTCCTGGTGACAGTGCTCCCCTTTTGTTTGTTTTTAGGTTTGAATTGGGTTTGGTTTTATTTCCTTCACTTGCTGTGTTTCCGGGGTCCCCTTTCACGTGTATGGACCCATCCATTATAGTCCACCCCTGCAGTATTTCCCTGGGTGAAATTCCCAGGGTGGTGTCTGCTTTTATAGTATACTCACTTCCTTTCTCCTCCTACTGCCACACTAACATCTTTTGCAATGACGGAACCTTTTAAAATCTGCTTAAGAGTCTTAATAATCTGTAGCTGTTACGCCCCTGTTGTTACTTCATGGAGAAAAACTTAAATTACTTCAGTATCATGTTAGTATAGTTTAATTATCACTGAAACAAATTTTAAAGCAGTAATGTTGAGTATGTGGATCACTATTTTCATTATTCATGGATTTAAGTAAGTGGGGCATCACAAAGGTGAGCATCTAGAAGAGAAAATAAGGACTGTCATACCCATAAACCAGATCTCACCTCCCAATTTCTGACAAGCTGTTTTTTTTTCTCACTATTGGACTAAATTATCAATAATTTAGCTCCTCGTCTACCAAACAAGTTAATATCAAGCAAATTTCTGATTTTGGTTTTAATTTTCCAATCATAAAACTGTTCATCAGATGTAAACTTATATTGCCTGTAAAATAGACAATTTTTCAATGATTATTATTGTAATGTTATAAGTCTAACGCATTGTTGAACTCAACGTGTTCTCCAAAGAACCTTCATGTCTTTCTATCTATCCCCTCGTCTTTGTTTGGAGTGGCACCAGTAAGAATTGCTTAAACCTGTGAGGTCACAAGTGTAGATTTTTACAGGCACTTGGTGACACAATCCAGACAGTGATGGAATAGCCATCTGATTACATTTATTGACCCTGTTGACAAGCAATTCATTGTGACTTCTAGATGTTAGTTTTCAATAGACAGATGCCTTCAGTCCTCTACGAAGAAGTGAATGTCAGATATGTAGGACAACAACTAGGGATGGCACGGCGTAAGTATGTCAGAGTAATGTGTAATTACATTTATATGACAGATTATTTATCTGAACTTGTTCATACAGATCTGTATTCATGCCATCTGCAGCTCCTTCATCCATCAGAGGCTTGCCTCGAGTTTTTTTCCAAGTATTTGTTTGGGAACAAATTTGTTGGGCCAGTGCACCTTGCTTCATTACTCTCCTCCCGGCTGCATACAGTCAGTAGCGAGAATGTGCAAACTCCCCTTAAATATATGCAACAGTCCAGCAACAAAAACCACACATGTATGCACACATAAACAAAGGAGCACCTTGAGATGTCTGAGAAATTAAGCTGACTGTAGCACATTGCCAGTCCCTCTTATTCTGTCGCACCTGACTCAGCAAGCCACCAGCCCTGTTGCTCTACTCTCACCGCACCTGGATGCAATACACAAAACTGAATCATCTCAACATATTTCTACTGGATAAATGTTATAATTTCACATCGGGGTGCTACTTTGCCCTAGAAATGTCTTGGGTTGTCTGTCTGATATCTGCAAACCTGGACAGACTGCATGTTAGTTGCTGGAACTTGGCTGGAGCAGAATTAATATGCTCCTCTGCAGTGTGTGTGTGTGCGTACGTGTGTGCTGCTTAGCATGGTTTGATTTCTTCTTTTTGTTTATGGTGGTGGTGTTACAGCATGTTTTTGGCAAAGGCTTAAGTTGTTCTCCTCACTGGCAGGCTGACATGTTTCTGGAGCATATGGTGCCGACTTAGAACATGAACGCTGCCGTGCCCTTGGACAGGACAGGGAATTTTTCTTTTTTTTTTCCTTTGCTTTTTATTATTTCTCATCCCTCTGTCTCTCTCTTTTACATTTTTTCTCCTCTAACCACTTTACTTTTCAGCTTTGCCTCAGAAACAACTAAATGAAACATTTAAGTGTATCATAGATATTCTAACATATTTTTCTCGTCTGTCCTTTGCTTCATCTGGACTTTGTTTTTGTGTTCGCTGACCTCCGACCACTGACAGAAGCTGTAAACGGAGCTTAGCCCTCATTAGGCCTGTCTCCCCTGTCCAAGCATATTATTACTGCCATTAGTTAACCCACACTTGGACATGTGACCTAACCCACATCCCACTTTCTCCAAGTCATCTCCAGATGTCACAGAGGCAGTTTTACTTTTTGCTCTCTTTTGCAACAATGATTCACTGTCTCTCCTGTCTTGTCCATCTGTCCTCCATGTTGGATTTAGTCGTCATGCCACCTCCTCGTCTGCCTGCTCCTCTTGCTCTCTATTTACCTGCAAACCTGTTTTTCAACTTCCCATCAACTCTAACTAGGTGATCTCCTGTTCTGATACACCTGTCAGCCTGATCCACTTATCTGCATCCTGTAAGCCAACATGCGTCCACCTCCATAATTTGTTTTGTCTCCTCACCTGTCATTTTTATCAGACGGTGATTGACTCGCCTCTCCGCGAGGACGGCGTGCGTGCGCCACTTTAGGATGACAGGATGACACATTTCCGTCTGCCTCTCAGTATGATATTTTTATCACGCTGCTCTATTTTGCCCTTAAATCCTTTTTTTTTTTTTATTGTGCTGAGGTGATTGTGGTCATCAGTCAACAGTAGCCACTGATTTTTCATTATCTGACTGCACTCAGTGCATTTATGTCTTTTGAGAGCACTGATGCATTTAGCACAAAAATCAAGAGCTCAGTGGGGACATTTAAAACTTCTTGAGGTCAATCTCAGCTTTTCTCTGACTGCGGCAGCCTGTGCATGTTGACGTGTTTGTCATGCTGTGTATGTGAGGTCCAGACACAAATGGTGTTGGTAGACACAGAAGGGATGAGTCACACAGGTCATGAAATGGGTAGATTATCATTCTAGACAGGCTGTCTGACTGAAATAATCCAAAGAGAGAAGAGATGTTAATTGTAGAATAAATCAAGGTCAAAATTGGGGGCCAAGTGGGTCAAATTTAGAGTAGATACACAACCAAAATTCACAATTCATTCACTGTACATGATGTTTATGCAGCTGTTCTAAAGTTCTACAAATGTAGGGTTTTATTCTTTCCATTTAAAGCCTAAATCTGAAAAGAGGTTCAATATCAATAATTGATTTGCTCCGCCATTCTACAGTCAGTCTATATTTTATAGGCAGTGAAAATGACTGTAAAGGTATACTGGTCCAACTGTGTTGTATTATTTTGGTCCTTCAACCACTTTCTGTGGCACTTTCATAAACTCATCCCATGTATCACCAGAAGAGACATGATAGACGGTAGCACTGTTAACACCATGGAGCCCATACAATATCAACTAGATCCATATATTAACAAGTTCTCCCACTGGAACTATTTTATCTGTTATTCCTTAAGTAAAAGTCATTATTCTAACCCGTGAAGTATTTCTACTTCAAGCAGTATAAGGGAAACATACCACATGTAAATGTATCTACATCAGAACAGATGTCGTTGTCAAGTCTATCGTTTAACCCGTTGGTACCAGATGTCCCGTGGGTGAGATGTGACAAGTGTGTATTTACCCAGTGTCCCTTCCAAGTACCTACACGTGTTATACACCATTGAAAAGCTAAGATTTTTTAGATTCGAATGATGTAAGCCATCCAAGCTACAATCATAACCGTAGATTCAGTAAAGACTTATTTCAGACCAGTCGCAAATGGAATTTATCTTTGAAACCAATACTGTATTCCAGTAGCAGATCATACTGCAACAAAAACATTCTTGTTGCATCAGCAGAAGTCCAGTAAAATAGTTGGTCCATAAAAAAGCCATTTTAGTTGAAAATTGAAGGATTTTAAGGGGTCAACATGCCACAAAGTGTTCATAAGGAGGAAGGAGGGTCTGTTGGATGGAGCTGTTTACTGCTGTGCTTTAAGCTGTTGGGCTTTATGACACACAAGATCGAACCCACGTACTGTACATTCCATCAGAGACTCAGCAACACAAACATTTTTCTTGCATACTGGCTGAGTTTATGCAAAAATGTCATGTTAGTAGAGCTTGAAGATCATTGATTAAGTTGAAATATAATCTTTTTACAGTGCAATCTCACCTTCATGTGCCATTTAAAAGGTTCTCCTATTTACATGTAACACGTTACAACAAAACTTTATTTCCTAAGTGGCTTTCACCTCTCCTATCACTTGGTTTGGGGTTAGAAATTGACCGTGCAAAAAGCTACAAATACATTCTTTTTACAATGAGACCATTGCGTCACATTTTTACCCTCAACATCTCAATTTCAACATTGGATATGTTTATTTTGTAATAAAATATTAGTTTATGAGATTGGTAAATTATTTATTTATATTCATGCTAAACAGAGTCCAAAGTTTTTTTGGAATGGGGGTTGTAAATAATTTTCTTCATCTGTAGCTATGTGGTTATGTAGCCCTCCAGTTTAACTTGAACTTTTCTATATCAGCTTAAAATATGATGATATATTATTCAACACTGCTTACCAAAGTTGTCCAAAAATGCATTATTACAGCATGGCCTTGATAGCATTTTGCTTTGAATTGTGTGGATAGAACATACAAGATACTCACATTCATTACACATAACAGGTTAAAAAGAAAAAAAAAGAAAAAAAATCTAGTTTTTCTCTTTTCACTTAAACAACAGGTCAAACATACAGGAATTAGTGTTGTGGTTATTTTCGGGCTGACGACCTATTGATCTTTGCATCAGATCATTCTAACAGTAGGTTATCTTACTCCATCAGACGTATGCTTTTATCAGCATGACATGATTTATAAATACTTAAAAGATATTTTTAAGGCTTCATCTAGTGGCTCGTCATCTCACCGCAACCTGTCAGTGGAGGCTTTTCATAACCTGTTAAAGAGATACGGGGGTGTCTGCTGCTGTCAGAATATCCAAGGCAAAGAATGCTGATAAGAGGAAGTTTATGTCTCAAGCAATCTCTCCATCACAAGACATGGACAGCATACAATATGTGCTCTCTACAATTAAAGCATACAGCCACATGATGCATTGAGCAGCATTGGTTTAACACATTTATTCCTCATAAATGAGGGCAATGCCTTTTTCTCAATAGATAAAGACGGAGCAGCTCATGCAGCAATATGCTGTTTTCACTTTGCCTGTCCAGCCGAGGGAGTGCGCAGTCTTTGATTTAGACAGAGCTCGGGATCCATATCAATTACAGCTCCTTGATTAGTGTAGAGAACACACACACGTTGAACTCTTTGAAAGCATAACGATGCAGTCTCTTCTTTCCCACCCATACTTTACTCATTAATGGGCTGAGCCACAAGCAATTTAACTGCCATTCCATGTAAAGCAAGTGGGGAGTGCAATAGTGTACATAGAGCAGAAATCAGAGAAGAAGCAAGTACAGTATGTACAGTACAAGGTAAAAGCCTTTTTTAACAATTCAAATCGCTTTATGTTTAGCACAACGGATTTCAGATATAGTGAATGAGTTTAGAAATTGTGTGTGTGTTTGGATACGCACTGTTTCAGAGGACATGAGCTAACAGCAACCTTTTTTTTTCATCTCTAATTTTATAACTGTATGTGTCCCGTGGGGATCATCGTCACCTGTGTGTGGGTCTGTGTAGTGATGTGTGTGTTTGTGAAGCTCTGCTACAAATTACTGCAATTTCTCTTTGATCTTGCAAGAGTTTCTTTTCTGATACTGGATGAAAGCTGGGTGTGTTTAAACATGGGCCTCTCGGTAAGGAGATACTGTATGTATATTAAATAAGTGTCCCTCCTTTGTAAAAACTCTGACAGATCCCCAAGGTGGATTATAATGGTTTGATGGCAATGCATGCTTTAAAGAGAATAATTGTCCATTCTCCCTATGCCTACCCCAGTGAGGTGTTTGGCTCCAGCTACCAGTTGCTCTGTAGTCACACTTATGCATGAACAGAGAGAATTGGAGTGTTTTTCATAATGTGTTTCATATAGGATCAATATAGAGCTGCAGACTTTGAACTGAAGTCATTTGATGATAATGTGCATAACTCAATAAAGGAAAATATAAACTGGTTCCAGTGGTGGTCCTGACTTGTATTTCACAAATTCACACAATTTGTACATAGTATATTGCAAATTTGCACACATTAAGACAGTTTTTAGTTCAGCAAGACTAAAAGCTGAATAAAACAGTCCTGTTAAGCAACATCAAGCTGTTCCATTGCATGCATGGCACTCACAGAGATGATGTATCTACTGACCGTCTGTCCTCTTCCTCTTTCCTTTCTCAATTTTCTGAATTGATCAGCTGATGGATCCTTTGACTATTTAATGTCCATCTGTGTTTATTTCTTATTTGACTTGAAAATCAAAATATTACAATCCCCCTAACACAGTGTTTCTCAATTCTACTCAATCATTGCCCTGCATTAAAAGCCACTGTTCACACCCCTCCCCAGCCAAGGCTCAAACCAGCAACCTTCTTGCTGTGAGGCTGTGGTGCT
This sequence comes from Leptatherina wallacei, assembly GCA_028567055.1. Taxonomy (NCBI): domain Eukaryota; kingdom Metazoa; phylum Chordata; class Actinopteri; order Atheriniformes; family Atherinidae; genus Leptatherina; species Leptatherina wallacei. The sequence continues at coordinate 9,062,818 of JAOXYM010000022.1, forward strand.
AACCACCACATCACCGTCGAGCGTGTGTCTGCTGATTTGTGTTTAATTCTTTTAAAACTATTTCACAAAAGTAATAACAATAACATGTATGTCAAAATACGGGTAAATAACCAAAACTTTATGGCCCTCATTTATCAAATGAACGTAACGGAAATCTGTGTGCATGACCATTTCCATGCAAGGTTCGGCATTTATCAATTTGGACCGATTTGGACGTGAGCATAGGACGCGATCAAATCTCACGACAGGTCTGAGATTGTGTACGCAAGTTTGAGTCAGTGTGGATTTGCGGTGCAGCAGCATACTCTGAAAAAAATTAGCTATTAAACTACTAACCCGTCATCTAAGCATAAACAGTCACATGTTG
>JAOXYM010000022.1:9078034-9089558 GCA_028567055.1 Leptatherina wallacei
GAGGAGGGGGGAACTGCAATTTTTGGCACTTCCGCATAGGCTTCCTTTTTTCGAACGGCAGGTTGCCCCTTGGTGGGGAGCAGTAAAGTGCTACATGGTCAGTCTCAGTGGCTGTGGGTTAGTTGGCATGTGCCAAAGTGTCCTAGAGGAAGATACTGACCTTCATTGCCCCTGATAAACTGTGTGAATGTTGAGAAACAACACTGCATACCGTATGTAGAGTGCATATATGTTATAAAAGCACCGTATGAGTGTATGTGTGAATAAGAAATATGCATAGATGACTTTGTAGAGTATAGACAAGGTTTAAAAGGCACTTTATAAGCATAAACCATTCAAAGTAGGGTTTTTTGCCAGTTCTTGACATTGGTTTAGTGTGTAAGATAATTAACATACAGCCTTATTCACTCATACATTCATAAATCACTGAAAAATACATTAATCTTTGCTCTCTATTAGACACACACACACACACCACCGAATATTTGGAGGATTCAGTATCTCATCTTAAGACGCTTTGACTTGTGAACTAAAGAACCTGGTGATTGAAACGCCTATCCAGTGAATAGTACATAACCCACTCTACATCCTGAGCCACAGCTGCCCACACATACAATACTCTTTTGTATTACTTTCTTTTCCTGTTTTGTCGAAATCATTTCCTAAGAAACATTATCAATTGTAACATGTTGTCCATCTTTATATAATCTCCATTAATAAACTATAATTCCACAAAGCAATGGCTCATTTATTTTCCAAGTCAGCAATGTTTACAAGGTTTATTTCACACAAAGTGCTGCATTTTTGTCAACTTAAACCTATATCAGCCTTCATAATTTCACATCGGTGCATCAGTCCGGGTCGGTGATTTCCAGTTTTCTTGCACAAACCGTTTTTTTTTTGTGTGTGTGATTCAAACTGAGTCACTAAATAGTTTGCATTTTTATCTACGTTTCTCCATTGTGTTCAATCTTGAGGAAAGAAGGCATTTAGTACAAACAAATTTCGTTGTCAGTCCTCTGAATCTGTGTGTTATGTATGCAAAATGTACTGGCTCCAAGAGAGAGATCCAAGGATTTCAGATAAATCCCCATCACTGACTGCAATGGATTAAAGGGGTTTCTAATGACATTTTTGGAGGGAGCATCTCTCATCTTTGTCTCACTTCGCACACAAACACAAGCATTATGTAGGTGTCATCTGTTCATGATGAAGCAAGGCTCTGTCAGCATTACTCCCTTGTTTGTGGTTTTCTGGCAGTCACCATCAGGTTTACATAATCGTCGGTGCCTTAGTCACTGTACCGTGCTATCATCAAGACACCCGCCGCAGCAATTTGACTGACTGATGCCTGCTGGGCCAGCACGAGGCCTCGGTTCTACACTGAGTGGGAAAAGACAGCAGAGAAGAGTGGTTGATTTGAAATAGTAATACACTGTACTTCAAGGTGAACTGTCTTAATGTATGTGTGTGTGTGTGTGAGGGGGGGGGGGTCTCCACTCTGAGGATGATGGAGATACAAAACATTTTATGTCTTGGAGCATGTTGCTGTTGTTTGTTATCAAGGATGGCGGTTATATTTTTCTGTAAAATTATTTGTAAAAAGATTCCCGTCTCCAACTCTGTCATAGATCCTGCACCATCTTTACTGTAAACAAACTGGTCACGCCCCTTTGTCACGTCCGGTGAAGTGGAAATGCGGAAAATGTGTTTCCATTACACTTTTTTGCAAAATACTTCTGTATCGATACGTCTGAAAAAGCACCTCCTGTCCTGGGAGCGTAAAAACGTTTTAGCAATATTTGAGAGGTTTTTCAAAATGTTGGTGTTTCAATTACCAGATTTTTATTGGGATATTTAGGTTTTGTGCAATTCTAGGGGTGATGGAAACGCAGCTACTGAAACTTTTTGGGCAGGTTTCTAGCAGAGCTGAACACATTATCCCCTAAAGAATATCAGATTCTCAGTTAACACACCAGTCACAGTTTAACCCAAAAGTAAAAGTACGAATTAAAGAACTGAGCTGGGTATAAACTGAGTAAATGCCCAAAATGTGTGCATGACTGGTGTCAAGCAACCAAGGCTGCTGAAAAAGCAGCTTCAGTGAAAAACAGGTTATATAAAAAGCTAATGTGCAGAGTCAGAATGACCTAAAAGTTGACATAAAGTTGAATAATGACTTTGTTTAGAAGGAAAGTTGTCTCAGACTTTGGTTTTCCTGATAATGCTTAAACAATTCATTCAATTTGACCCAGAATGTTGAGAAAAGCTATCATTTCAAACAGAAAGACCTGACACAGAGCGATCAACCAGCAGAGGGAATAAAACTGAGGTCTATAGGGTGAGAGAGGTGTACATCATAGAGTCAATGAGAGAGCATAAAAAGGGCTGTCACAAAGTTTTGTGGCCCCTTGAATATTGTCTGCTGCAGCGGTATGTTTGAAGTTGTACTTTTTGATCTACAAATAAAGTGGAGGTGGAATTTGGAAAATTCGGAGGGTTCCACTTCTTTTCTTTACAAGGTCGTCGGTGGCATTATTACTTAACTAATACTTCATAAGACAAAACCAATGAAAGTCCTCAAGGAAATAACTATATTTAAATACCAAGAACACCCTTCTAGCCAGCATGTTTTCCATCATATTCATCAAGTAATCCCTTTAGTTATAAAACTGCTCCTGCAGCAATCAAAGACAAACAAAGACATTGACAGCCACTAAGCACAAAGCCTGCACAACTTAGAAAATCAATGCTGTCATGGAGACAACCGCCCCTCTCTGCTCAGCTCCTCTGGTTCATCTGATTAATTTCTGCACTGTAATTACTAAACTCTCTTTTCAATTCAGACCAGCCATCCTGCACCTGCCCTCCAGCAGCCCACCAGCTGCTATGGGGCACAATATACGTCTACAAGACATTCCTCAGCTCCTTTGCTGCTCTCTATGGATCGGTGGAGGCCCCAAGGTTATCAGCCTGCTTTGTTCCACTATAGCAGGAGCAAGTCAGGGTCTCTTTTGCCCTGGCTTACATTTATAGATGGACTGTGCTGATCTATACCTTTACTTTAACTCAAAGTTTTTCATCACTTCCCAGAACAACACTTTTGACTCTTCACTTGTGCTCTGCCTCTTAGGATTAAGTTTAACAAGATGATATTCCATTTTCTGAAGCATTTTGAGTTTTAATTTCAGAGAGAAGAAATCATAACAGACTGTCATGTTTGTTGTATAAGACTGCCCCAGCAGACTCTACAGTGTCCATGGCACAATCAATGATCACTGCAAGTGTCCTTAACATCCAGATAAGCTGTTTCCAAGGTTACTGGGAATTATCTGCACAGCCTCACCTTTCTAACTCCAAAGCTAGCTGCCCCGTCTTCACTCGCTTCCCCCTTCTGCACGTGATCTCTTCTCTCCTTCCTGTCTCGTCTCCAGGGACATCATCTAGAATCCGGTCTGTCTCCTCTTTAATGCCTCTCTGGGCACCCAAGTACAAGCTGGCTCTTCCTTACCCAGTCATCATTGATTTTTTTTTATATAACTTTAACTCTACTTTCACAGAGGTCCGCAGCAGCAAACTTCATCTTCCTGCTAAGCAGTGAAGTGCACAAGAGGGTTTCACTTGTATGCTCATGTGGACTGTTTGTTATCATTAACATTTATTTCCTATAGAGTTTTGTCTTTGTGCTTTGATTTCTCTTTCCACTTTCTATCCATTTCCCCTTTTATGTAAAACGGGACCCAGACATCTGCTTGCTTTTATATATTTATTCATTAGAACCCAAAGAAAGGAGGTCGAACATTGAAGTCACAGGAGAGAAAGTCCCAGTAGATTTGAGCCAAAACTAGAGCTGTGTGGATCCAGCAACATGAATCCTATATACAGCATCAGACTGAACAGATTACACTTTAGCAACAGGTTTTAATCTATTTAGACTTAATCCAAACTCTAATATTTTTTTATAGATTTGGGTCATTTTGGTCAGCAAGAACAATATTATTTAGAGTCTGGTGATGATCGGAAAAGTGTGCAGACACAGACTTGAATAATAAGGCAACTTCTACAGATAATAATTCCACACTTGACACTAAACACACTCTTACAGTCGGTGGACGACCTATTTTTTTTTTTAGCAGAGAAAAAGAAATAGTACCTTTGAATGTCTTTATTCTACCTGACCTAAATAATTGTTTTATACCAGACCAGATCAGCTCTTCTGGCATCTCTTTTCAAAGCAGAAGGTAGCCTTTAGCACCCATTTTTAATGCAGCAGGTAAATATGCTGTGTAGAGAATGTGAATGTACATCACGCCATGTTGCGTGCTGGTACGGATTCACCTTCTGTTAAGGATTGCTCTCACATTACCCTTGCCTAATGGAGTTGTTGTCTGGTTTTACTTTGTTTTGTTTGGCCAAATGCATCTTATTTTGTGGAGAAAAGCAGAGCTCAAGAGAGAAAAAAGAGGAAAAAAAAGATGGCTCTTACAGGGAGTCGTTGAATTGCACCACTGAATGCGAGCTCGGCTAATTACATGCTGAAGTCTGATCCCCCACAAACTTCAACTCTCGATTTGTATATTTTAGTCATTTGCAGTGAATTTTAAATCCTGATATTGCTAATACAGGGGTTGTTTGTTTTTTTTACTTGCGGTGGACAGAAACGTTTATCATTTAGTTTTGAGGATTAGAAACGGTGGGTTTTAGTTGGTAATCCTACAATTTGAGGATAGTTATTTTACTGAAGTTAGTCTGTGCATAGAAAAGACAGTTTCAGAGCAAAAAGTTAAATTATGTGGTGTCTTATGGCCAATTCAATTAATAATTTCTAAATCATGGTGCTGAGGGAGAATAGACCAGTCATTTTCATTATTGACATATCTGAGGAGTTTTACTGAAATCAGGCATTCATTACAAAGAAAATTACAATAATAAGATACACATCAACATTAGTAATAGATTTTTGTAACAGTACTAGCTAAGGCTAATGCCTATGCTAGTACTTGTGTGACACAATGTTAGTTCCATATCTACATGTAGATATGGTGCATTGGTCCCCGTCTCACACATCAATGGTGCCGCCATATTGGTCCGGGCAAGTTTTCCATTTTCACATATATTCAATATATATATATATATATATATATGTATATATATATATATATATATAGTTGTGCAAAAAATTATTCATATCTTTCATTAAAGGAAAAACTCAATTCTTAATATTAATTCAAATAACTGGAGACTGAAAAAGTAATAATAAATATAAATTTGCTAAATTATAATTTAGTGAAATAAAACATTGTTTTTTTAATTTAATTGAGCTGAAAAAATAATAAAGAACAAACAAGCAATACGGTCCTGGACCAATGAGAGCACTTTGCTGATGAGCAGTGGGCCAAAATACCTGTCAACAGGTGTAGAAGTCTGATTGAGATTTACAGAAAACAACTGATTGCATTGATTGCCTCAAAGGATTGCTCAACAAAATATTAGCTTATTAGTGACATAACGTATATTAATTTCTCATATTTTTTGCTTGTTTATTGAAAATATTTCTATTGAATCACAATTCAATAACAATGTCATGATTTTCATCAATTTTTTTTATTTTATTACTTTTGTCAGTTTCAACTTATTTCAGTGACAGCTGATTTTTTCCTTCTTTAATGGAAGTGTATGAATAATTTTGTGCACGACTGTATATATATTTTTATATGCAGCGAGAGAGAAAGAGAGAGAGAGTAAGAGAGACTATATACATATATAGGAGCCACAGCAAATCAAATTAGGCTCCCAAATCTTGTTCTCTTTTTCCTTGCCTTCCCCTCCTGAGCCTTTGATGGCCTGAGTCTCTGAGGACTCTGCCATCATCACGGAGCGATAAAGGGATTTAGGGGTTCAGGCCTTTTCAGCAGGATAAGAGGGTGAAAAGTCCATTCAGACTGTTACTGAGAAAAAGACATGACCTGTGGCAGATTACAGATGAAGGTCATTATCGCTATATTTCCCATAAAATAATTAAATGATTTGAAACTTGTCCGAGTCAAGAGATTTACCCACCACGAGGAATAGCGAACTGATTTATGATAATTGACTGCTGAAATGTGGAAGAGTTGGGTCTGTAATAAAGGTTATATAGGCAGAATAATATTCCACCTTTTTCATTTCTGAGACATTTAGAAGACTGGATTTAATGATTATTTCACTGGGGAGTGTCAGTTAAAGTTTTTCCTGAACTTTTCACTTTATTTGGAAAACTGTGGAGCTTGATTACTGGTTCATTGCAGCAAGTATCTTAACTGCTTCTTTTGCCCTGCTAGTGAAAGGGCTTATGGTTATCAGTGGTTATTTTTGTCCATTATTTAATCTGTCCATTACAGGCCAGCATGAGCGGACTGGGACAAAACAATTGGCCCTGGCATTTTCACCAAGACCAGCCTATATAAGATCATGCACACATGTGCTGCCTTGAATGTGAATATAAACCGAGCTACCTTTCAAAACTGCTAAAACAGTGCAGTGAGTTAGCAGCAATCAGTGAGAGTGGACACATTAAATACGTTTAAAAAGTGTAATTTGTTGATAAAATACAAATCCATACTCCAGCACACCGAAGAAAACTGTTCCTGGACAAAGTGTAGAAACAGGGTTTCTGCGTGTGCTGCCTGCTCCTCTCTAATGGAAATGGTATCTCAACCAGGTTAAACTTTTTTGTTTTGTTTTTTAACATAAGATCCAGGATTATTGGATTCCCTGATAAATCAGTAACATATTGACAAAAATATAAATAGAAAAGTTATACATTCTCTATAAACACCTACATGGAAGCTGTCTCTGATACAGTTTGACCCAAAAGTATCCGACTATCAGCCCACAACCAATAACAAATTGACTAATAAAGAAAAAAAGAAAGCTGCTGACTCACTGTTAATGTTGATGAATGATGGTTAAAAATCATGTCCTCACTTTTTAATAAGATGATTTATTTCAGGAAGACATAAAAGAACAAAATTTAAGATCTGCCATCTTGACCAGTGAACACAACCAGTTAACCTCTTCTCCTGCTGGAAACACTGATCATCAACTAAACTAAATTGGTAATAAAACAGCTGTTTTACTGACGTGTTATCATCACTTCATCATAACTTTGCTAACAGCTAGCGTGTTACCGCTGAATGGCTCGGATGGATCAGACTTACTGGGTTTATTGGGCGTCTTTACTCAGAACGGAACCTCAGTGATATATAAGCAGTGCAGCTTACAACAACTTCTACCATCATCAGCATCATCATCATCATCCACAGCAGCTGATGAAGGTCCTGATGTGGCAAAACGTGTCAATCATCATCGGACATTTGGCAAAAAAAAAAGAAAGAAAAAGAAAAAACGTGCAGTTTCTCTGCGCCTCCTCTCTGTTTTCTCTCCTCGGTTCTGACAGGTGGCTGCATCCACTGGCACAGAGCCAAAAAGGATTTAAAGTATCTGATTGTTCAGCCTGGTGTCTGTTAAGAAAAGAACCAATGGGCTCCAGGTTAACATCTTTCATGGGCCGGTGGTCAGGAAAGAAAGTTCTGTACTGACTATTTAGATGGATGAATTACTCACAGACGCAGGGACCACAGTTAAAAGGGAGGAGGTGTTTAAAAATGTGAGCGAGCCGGCCCAGTTTTGGGCCGCTGATCTACTGAGTTTTATGGACAGGTCAGGTCAATAGATAAACTGTGTCAGTCCAAAAAACACATTGGTCCACCAGGAAAATGCTCAGTATGGCCAATGGCCAGTTTTCCTGCAGTCCAGTAACACTTAAGATTATCATTGTAGAAATATTTTTTTTAAACACTTTATTTGTATTTTTCAGATGATCATATTCATCCGATATTACAAATAACTCATTGTAAAGATTTTAATTTTAAAAGTGAAATCATGGCAGCCGAGTACTCATAAGTACTTCAACCCATTTTAAATAAATAAATGTATGCCATTACAGCAGTCATAGCATGATATTCTTACTTAGCCTTAGTGTGCAAACACATCACATGGTTCAGTAAGCATGTGTTGTGTATTTGTATGCATTTAGTTTTACATTCATGCTTGGGACTGTTTACATTCCCACTTAGATGTGCAATTTCAATGCTATAAACTATTTAAAAACCGTGAATCTATTAGCAGCTATAAGGGTTCTACAAATGCACGCATAATGAATGTGGCACATGCACACAAAGTTCTGGCAGCGCAGAGATAAGCCAGTGGATTAAAACAGTACCAAAATGTCTCTGATCAAGAGGACAGACAGTTATGTAACACGGAAAAATGCTGACCAAGAGGAGCAGCTTTGTGTGTACTCACGAGTGTCTGCTTTTAATACTTGTGCAGCTTTAGATTTGTTCGACTGATCTTAATTTGCTTATCAAGTTGATAAATAGAGAAAAAAAAAACATGCACTCTGACGTCCCTACCCCAGTATGAGTTGAACCCATTTTTATATTTGAATCTACTTTTGCTTCAGTGTGCAGCAATATGTGCATGCAAATTTAATCAGCTTGCTCTTCTTTGCTGCCTGAATGCATTGATTCCTTACAGCAGTGTCATCTTTAAGCTCTGTTGCATCAAGATGTACAGAAGCAACTCCCCCTACAGGACATGGACAGTATTGAAGACACGCTGCTGTTACCATTAGACATCCTTTTAGGAGTTTTTGTCGTTGTGTATGCAGGCTGCTTAATTTAGTATCAAAATCTTACTTGTTGAGAGAGGAGATGAAGCCAAAGATGCCTGGCCTTGATCTCAAGCTCCTGTCAATGAGATCATTCGGCAAAGGGCAAAAAATTAAGGGTTTTACACGAGGATTCTTTTTCATGTGGATTGCAGCTTATTGCAGAGATCTCTGCAAGAGAGGCATGGAAGCAAAGAACGAAGAAATAAAGCGAAGGGAAAGGAGATGGAGAGGCAAAGAAGGAAAAAGTAAAGGCGAGAGATGAGATGAAAGAAATAAGTCACAATTGTGTTTTATAAATTTGTCAAAATGTGAATTATTCATGTATGCAGTAGATGTGGTTGTATAAATTTCAACTGGGTGGATCATTCAGGTTCCATACCAGCAGACTGTATCTTTTATACTCTGTATCCTTCCTCATCTTTATCCTCTTCTGTTAGGAAGCTGTGGCACAACAGTTTTTCTTCTTTTTTTTACTTCAAAACTACATCAGTCAGCCTCTTCACCTCCAGCTCTCCAATGAAGTCAAAAGAATTTCCTGAATGACCCTCAACCTCAGCTCAGCCATCTCATCTCCCACACATCCTCTCTACCCTTCAGTTCTTTAACATTTTAATTGAGTTTTTTTTTTATTCTATCATAGTTACATTCTCAAATGTTTGAATATACAAGACAAGAGAAAAGAACCATTTGTTGCTTTGAACTGATGTTGTTAAAAGTATCCACCAAAATGTGATGGAGTTGTTTTTCTTTAACAGAGCAATTGTAAATTTAAGACCTCAAGCAACAATTAGATTTTACCTGCAGTCTATTGATTATTCCCTTTAAAGGCGGAACCAACATTTCCGGGCTTTCACTTGCCAGTGGAGATACAGTTCAGTTCAATTCAATTAAAATCAATCCATCTTATTTTCAAAGCATCAATTCACGATAAAGGTTCAAAACTCAGGTAAATATGACCTTTTTACCCATGTGTAACCCATATCAGATTTTGTTTTCATTAGTCTAAACACTGATACATATGCAATATTATCCAAAGTAAGACAGACACCCTAATTCTGCACTGAGAAGGCAGGAATGTCTAATTCATTGTTGTTCAGTTAAAGCAAAATGGGGAAGCCTCTGCTGCCCAAAAAATTGCATTGTACCAAGAAGTAAATGAGCATTATAATTGTTCTATTTCAGTAATGTCATATACAAAAAACAAATATTAATTAGAATTAGAACCAGTCAATCTGGCTGCTTTCCCCTGTTTCCAGTCTTTGTGTTGAGCAAAGTCAAATAACTAGTCAATGTAGTTACGTATTGAATGGATGCCTGTGAAAGTGATATAAATTGTTCTCCTTTTTTGCAGGAAAAACAAGAAAAGGTGGAGATTTTGCTTCAAACATTTCTGAAAAATCCCCACAACAAGGCTTATTTACATGATAACACATTAGAGCCAGCTTACTCTCAAGAAGTAGTGACATTGTCATGGTAACCAGTCATAAAGAGACACTGCGCTCTGCATCTCTGATGTAGACACATTTCTATACACATGCCTGCCGCTGCTTTTGTGTACTCAGTTTGTTAAACACTTGGCATAATCAACTCTCCCCTAGAGCACAAGAGTTTGAGGTCTACCATCTGGAATAATCTGGGAGGCTTTGGCTGTCATTTGAGGAAAGCCTGACCACGAGGCAGCCAGAACAGTCCAGGAACCAAAAATCATACGCACATCCCAGACCAACTGAAAAGTCAGGGCAGCACTCCAGACTCCCGGCATCTGTAGGGCAAGTTTTTCTCAAGATTCTAATCACAAATAATCATCAGCCCCATGATATCTAACAGATTCATTCTCACCATTTTCCTCAGTGTTTAGAACTAAAAATCGATTCCATTGTTTTCTTTCCTGTTTTTTTTCTTCCCAAATAGCTCAGCTTAACCTCACCTGCACATACTGTACTTCTCATCATTGCAGCATATTTCCCGTTTGACCCATTTCCACTCATCTCCCTCCAGTTTCCATGTGCTGCCGCTGCACGTACTCACTTGCAGCCATAATCCACAGTGTGCTCTCAGTCCACACCATTTGCCCTGATTACAGACAATCCTCTCTGAACTAACAAGTCAAATTTTAATCATCCATTATAGGTACTTAACTAAGCCACCATGTCAGACTTTGTGGTCTCAGGTCACTTTCTGCTCATGCGTGCCATGTATTCAGGTCTGCGTAGCAAATCTGTCCTTTAATACAGTGAAATGATTCATGACACTACTGTAATATATGGTTCATAATGCAGCCAGTAGAAAAAGAACGCTGTTTTGAATATTAGTCATGGTTTTATATTCCTTAACATATATAAATTTACATATGTTTTAACCTTATCTTCTCATCGGATCTCCAAGGATTCCTTCTTCAAGTGTTGGCGCTCAAACAAGCCTGACAGGCTGCATGTGCTCCTCTCAGATTGCATTGATCCATCAGGCAATGGCACGCAAAAGAGTAAACGTTTTAATATCCCTTGTGCTCACCATGTTTTACAATAATGGCCGAGTTCACACAAAGCATGAGGAGTCTCATTAGAGCAGTGCCCAGGGAAGCTTGTGGTTTATTTCTTTATTCTCACAGAAGTCCAAATATTCAATCCAACATCTTGTACTGTAATGAAACATGGAGCACTTAGTGTTCAAACACAAGTCAAAAGTGCAATTCAGTTGACAAATACCTCAATCAAGAATTTCTTTATAGATTTCCTCCACACTCAGAGACATAACTAAACACCTCTTAAAGTCTAAAAGAATTGCTTTTTTTTTTTTTTTTGGCTTCTC
>JAOXYM010000022.1:9122325-9132556 GCA_028567055.1 Leptatherina wallacei
CCAAAATACATTCAGGCTCTTCTGGTTCGTTATGAACCAACCAGATCCCTCAGGTCATCAGGGTCAAGTCTACTTTTTTTTCCCAAAGTCAGAACTAAACACGGAGAGGCAGCGTTCAGTTTTTATTCGGCTGAAACCCTCAGCAGTTTTAAATTGGGGCTAAAAACGTTTTCTATTTGCAGCCTTTTATGAAAACTGATAATTAACGTCAAGCATTTTTATCCTTTTCTTATTTGAGGGTTTTTTTTCACTTTTTTTATTTTTTTTTCTTTATTTCTTTTAAAAGTTTTTTTTTTAATTTACTTTTTAATGCTTTTTCTGCACCCAATGTAATGCTTAATCTGTTTTATGTAAAGCACCTAAAATTGTCTTGTGAATGAGTTGTGCTATACAAATAAACTCGTCTTGCCTTGCCCAGGTGTTGTTTTTCAATCAATCCTGGAACAAAATGGAAACCAATAAATACTTGCAACTACTGCAGAGTCATTTGACATGGGGACTGAATGCCTATTAAAGATTTTTCCATTGCACTCCAGACCCAGATTTCTGCAGTTGTATTGAACATTGCCAAAAAGGCATCATTTATTATGTTTAAAATCATACATTTGAAATTTTTTCCCAGTATATTCCTAGGAATCACCCACTCATCATGTAATGTGAATAATGAGGCTTCAGCACAAAGCTTCAGTTGTCCACAGTGGGGATCACTGCTCATTAACTACATATGAAAAGATTCCTTATAAAATGAGATGCAGTCTTTAAAAACACATCACGTAGTCTGACTTTTACTGGCGTACATGTGAATATCACTTTTGAACATTATTGCAGTTGAGCTGTCTGGAGCCTTTTACTTATAGTAGCACCATTTCACAGAATGTCATCATCCTCTTACTCCACATCAGATATCGACACCAGGTAGCATTTTTGTACTTAACATATACTTACTTACTTACATACTTATATCTAGAATTTTAAAATTAAAGTCAGTTCTTGTGTTTGTCTTTTTATTCAGAATAATTCACTGTTATGTCCACTGGCTGAACTTATACCAGAAGGATTAACCTGATTTTTTTTCTTTTTTTCCCCCATGTGTGACTATTCAACCTGCAGCTTTAATCCCCTCCCTGCTCATCACCATCTGTCTTGTAGACTCATCCACTATTGCACCACCTTTTTTTTCTTGTCTCTTTCTGTCTCACTTTTACCCCAAGCATTATTGGCCAAAGCAGACTGGAGCAGAGTGTTTTCAGGCTCAGTGGCACCCTCCTTCTGTTTGTGTCTGAAAGTAAAAAGCGTTTCAAGCTTAGGTCGAGCGGTGAACATGCCGAGCTTACAGAGGAAGAGCACACACTTAACTCAACATAGAGGGCGTACAGTAAATGTCAAACCTGCTGAGAGAAGTGCTGATAGGGCATCCAACTAGGTAGCTCATTACTTTTTCGCACAGGCTCTAATTAAATGGGTATAGTATATGTCATATGACTGTCTACATGGAGGCTGGACAAAAGGCCACAATTTGAAGTGGGGGATGATCATTAAAGAAAGAGTTAAAAGTAGGGTTGAGAAATTTCACTACATCAATCACTCTATTCACTGACATGCCGCTGCCTCTTCATCACTCTTTCTGCATCTGAAATAAAGAACCTGAATATATGGGTCTTATAATTGGCAGAGGCTATGCAGAGACAGACTATACAAAATGCCTGAATGCAATAAAACCTTATCAGTGGATCTCAAAACAATATCAAAATTACTGAAGTCTCACTAAGATGAAAAGATAAGGCTATATAATTATTGTCCAAAGCAATGTTTGCACAATTCTGACTATACATAAATATCATCCAGCACTTCAAGATACCATAACAAATGATAATCAAACATAGCCATTAAAATTAACATTGCAAATAATTGCAGTTCTAGTCAGTGTTTCAATCTAAACATGTGAAAGCAGATGAATGCATTTCTTGGAGAAAACGAATGTACTGCATGAAAAATAAACATTCAGACTTAAACAGGATTTATTCTCACGCGGCATCTGCGTAAGATTGGTTCCAGCATCACCGCCTGATGTGCAACCCTGCTATACAGCACGGCTACGTGGAAGTACTCCCTTGTAATTGGTCAGTTTGCAATTATGTGTTTCCGGATTTTTCTGGATCTTTTCACTGTATTTTGTACGGCACCGCTTTTAAAAACAACAGACAACGTAATTTATTTCTTCGTTTGCTTCCAAAAGCTCTTGAAGATACTGTACCATGTCAGCCGCCATTGTTGTTCTAAAACAGAAAATGCCTGCCAGAACTGAAGTGAACCATCGAAAGAACTCCGCTTGTGGAATTCACCAGCCGACACCAGCCTTACTGCCACCTAGGAATTCGAAAGAGAAGCTGCAACACAACGCTTAAGTGTGAGAGCACATCACCAGTGTCAGCTACACTGGCCCTACCGTACATAGATGCAGCGCTAGTACAAATCCAGTAAGGTGTGATTTTCCTCAGCATCACCAGACTCTTCTGAACTGTAACATTTTGGATTAGATGCGCTGGAACTATCGTAGCTTTAGACAGCTTCCATCATGCTGTAGAACGGTCTGCCAGCTGCAGGTTGTCCTCCCGCTGACCTCCCAACATGGCGGAGGGTTATAGCTGCTGGTGCAGCGCTCTGTTCAAAGTCGAATATTCACCTGAAAACAAGCCTGTTTGACTTATAATTGCACAGAAGTACCTATTTCGTCATAATGTGTTATTATATTGCAGTCACCCCCACTTGAACACATCTGTTAAGCTCTATAGGAATGTCAACAGAGTTACAGATTTTTCCCCGATAACAGAAATAAAGTGAATTCTGACTAATTTCCTTAAAGGCATTTTAGGCCTTCCTCTGAGGCTTGTGGGATTTCACAGCGTGATCAACTTCAGTGACATCTGCTATTACTGCAAAACGGAATCAAACTAAATGATCCCTTATTTTCATCATATATGTATATTTGTTTCTGTTTTTTCCTCTAAACGTTTATTGAGTCCCCAGCTTCTTCTGAGAAACTGCTGCTGCATATATCTCTGATTAGATCCAATTCTCTTAATGCATGCAAGAGTCTGCCACAGATCATCCAGAAAAACCACGTTTTTACTCTTTTCTTTTACCACAGATTAAACTAACTAGATGTTTTTTGCTCATTTATATGCAGATGTATTTTCTTTGTAATAAACAGAGAACCTCTGACATTCATGTAGTCACTGTCACATCAGTAAACGTTCAAATTATTGAAATTTTGGGTTTAATAACCATCAAATTCCTCAGCCTTAACTTGTTATTGAAAAATTCATGTGGAATAGATTTTGATGCCAAGACGACTACCAGGAGACAGTGAGAGACAAAAAAACAATAGGATCAAAATACCCAAAGGATTTAGAAACAAATACAGGCAACGCATATTTTGCTTTTTGCCCTTTTTCATACTCGTGAAACAAGACTGACATGTAAATATGCACGTGTCCCGTGGTTTGCATGGAAAACAGTTGGGAGATCTCTCAGAAGAGGACTCAGTCAGGACTAGTGAAAGCTTTAAACTCAGCTCCTTGGAGATCTTCCCTGTCCTCCTCCCAGTGTGTGTGAGTCTGAACTGTTCCTTACTGCTGTGAAGGCATGAATAATGCCAATTTGCAGGCTCTCCAGCATGTAAGGCACGATTACATCAAGTCTGCATTTGCGACCTTCCACCGAGGCTCAGGAGTATGAGGCGAAATAAACGAGAGGGAAAAAAAGATAAAGGGCTGACATGATACGAAGATCAAAGGAAATGTTGTCACATGTCAAATGCATCTGATCAGAGGACTGGTTGTTATTTCTTTCATGCAGTGATACATAGCATATCATAACAGTATGCTACCCCAGCAGAATAAAGCTCCAGTGACAATACTGTTCCACACTGTATTCACTTGCCTTCACATGCAAGTGAGTGCATTTTTTTTTTTACCTGAATATAGCTGGAGGCCATAAGAAGGGGCTGCATAGCAATAGTATCCAGTGAAACATTGTACAGTCTCTTGTCAGCAGGCTTTTGAACATACATCCATCATCTCCCCAGAGAGTGTCAAATTAGCTGTAAGAGAAACAGGTGGCTTGCAAGCAGATGCCAAGGAGCTAGCAGGAGAGAGATTGAGGTCATGTTTGTTTAATCACCTCAGGGGTTAAGTACCAGATGGATTTGACTTATTTTCCATATAATTCAGGGCAGAGTGTTTTGTTACAGTGTTGTAATGTTAATGTGTAATTACAGCTCTGTGCAAAGTTTAAACAGGATGTCATTAAAACCGGATCTTTGATTTAGAACCTGTGGTAATGAGGGTTTGCAATTAATGAAAAAAGAAATGTTCTTGACTCTCTGTTGAAATGATCAGCATAGTTCTGCTTTACTCTGACCAGATATCAACATTTTTTTTCTCCAAATATTAGACTACATCTCTTCATGTTTACAAATGAAAGCTACTTTGTCTAAAGCAGACATATACATAGACATGTACTCTGTACCAAGAAGTATCATTTTCATTGTTTTTCATATAAAAACAAATTATGGCTCATACTGCAAAAGCTTTTCTTAATGCTGCTGAAGATATGAGCATAATGACTAGAGGATACACCAAAATGGTATTTGAGCTGCTGAAAGTCTCATCTTCCTGTTTTTCCATGCTTGTAAATTGGATGCAGTAATCGCCCCGAGGCAGCAAATGAGATGATTTAGACCGTAATTTGTGGGAGATAACTTTCAGGTCACTGTAGTCCATCCATTCATTTACATTATATTAGGTTTTTCTCTCATCCTTTCATTTCCACCAACTGTTTTCTCAGCAGCTTAAGAACATGGTAAATCTTGTAAAACATGCCTACTGCAAGTTGTTAAAAATAATAGGTTTCCTGACATTGGCTAATAAGAACATGAACAGCATGGTCAAACCCATATATAAGATTCTAGTTAGTATGAGAGCTGGAAGAAGCATATGGGCTGAAAATAATTTCAATCACATTCAAGAAAAATGCAAAAACAGCAAGTTTGGCTTTTGTGGCTGCTGTGACTTCACAAAAATATAATTAATTGATTCATTTCCCGAGAAATTACTCTCCTCAGTTCATGTACATGAGCACAAAAAGGAAATTACATGAGAAGTCTTTCCATTTCCAGGCGGTAAAATGCATCAATTCTTAAAAACTCTCTCTCCTAAACACTCCTCAAGATCTGGGCACAAACGTCCACAGGATGTTTCAGGCCATTTGGGTGGCCATTTTCCAGGAGAGCTGATTGGTCAGGAGGTGGTGCTTTTATATTCACTGGTCTCTTATCCAGAACATAGCAGGTTAGCCATTCAGCGATAGTTATCATGGTGATATATACACCGGTAAGAAGTTAACCGGTTCCCCAGTACGGAAAGCCCCAGGTTAACCTCAAAGGTACTCCGATAAGAGAAAATCCAGCTTCGTAGTACTGGCCTCAGGTTTCTATTCTTGATTATCTCCCACCTGTTCTCAATCCCCTCTCTCAGTATATAATCTCCATGGTTTCTTTTATTTAATCATTTTCATTCAGAATTAGGTGTTTACATGGTCATTTACATGGAACCTTTTTTTGAAAAAAAAAAACCTGGAAAATCTCCTCTGATTAATCTTTAACTGTACTTGATCCACAAATGACAAGAATTATTAAGCTGTGGAAATGTCTGCAAAATAAATTGGTACCTGTTTAAGATGTAATTTCTGAAAAAAATATAAAAAGCCTTTCTTTTTTTTCTTTTTTTTTTTTGATCAAACCAATAAACTGGGAAAATTCCATTCAGACGTTTGTAAGTTAGAATTGTTGGAGCGTCTCTACGAAAGAATCTCTCACAGCAACGTTGGGCTTCCAGAGTGATGAGTCACACCCCGTCTTCAAACAACACAAAACATGATGCAAGCATGACAGAAACTTCCCTTTGAAATACATCACTTAGAAAGTTGTGCTTGATGTCACAAAAAAAATTATTTCTGTTCACTGGCATGAATAAAATATAGTTTTTTCTGTGAATACTTCCATTATATGCACTACCGGCCTGTCGTTCTTCATTTGGATTAAAAGCAAACGCTGATGGTGATCTTGTTTTATTTTCATGTGTTTGTTTTTCTTGTTTGTCTACTGTAATGATATTGTAGAAATAAGAGGAAGGTGAGTGGTGGCTCAGTCAACAACATTGCAGGGAACTCATAGAATTCTAACAAAATATCCTCCCTGTCTTTTATAACAGTGGACTGTTGCTATCACTGCACTAAATCTTTATTTGTTTGTTTTTTTTTTTCCATTTTGTTATTGAATTTAGCTTTTGAATTATGCATGTGGGGGATATTACTCGAGTCTGTATTAGATTGGGAAGATTTTGCCCTTATTAGGAAAGGCTTTTTAACTTCAGTCACTGAGCCAGTGATCTAAGTTGTCACACAGCTCAAGTCTGTGGCTTTAACGTCACAAAATGTGTTTCAACGATGCTTCTCTGCAGCTCTCTGTTCACAGTTCCAATTACTGACTTTTTCAAGCCACCAGTTTCTCACAAACTTGCTTCCAATGTTCTTGGATTAGATTCCTTCAGCTGCAGGAGAAACAATCACATCAGATACTATTGGTTCTCTGTATTTTAAAGATTATACAAAAAGAGGGCATGAAAATGTGTCCATTGCTCACAAAGGGTGACACAATGATTTCAGTGATCATGGGGGAATCTTTGATTTACTGTATGTCATACATAATTAAAACTCATGGCAGCATCAGCTGTATTTTCTATTTACTGCAAAATTGTGATGTTTAACGTGTGCACTTTTCAAAGTATAACGTTTAGAAAAACAGAAGATAGAGCTCAAATGATCCTTTTCATGAGTTTCTCATCTTGACAAAAGTAAAAAAGTGAAATTATCAAAAAGCTCTGTTTAATAATTATCAAGTAATTTTGAAAGATGTTAAACAGTTTCAGGAGTCCAACTTGTTAGTTGAGACAAGCAAGCAGGGGCAGGGGTCAGAGGGTTGGCCTGGTGGGCACAGACCATCCCTAAAATGACTTCCCCCTAAATGCCACCTCAATTATAAATTCTGATTAATATATCGTGTAAACTGAACTTTACCTGAATGCAGCATGTAATGTAGAGCTACATGGTGTTTTTTCAACAACATTGCCATGTTCTTGAACTTAATGCAGCTTCTATACAGCATCATCTCACCAGCTGCCTCTCTGGGTGATAATATTTGTCTGTCCAAGCCGTTTACCTTTTAAAAAGAGGATGTGAAAGTCATGACAATGTAACAACTGTTACATTAGATCACCACTTTAGCTTTGCTAATCAGTTTTATCAATTCCAAAAATCAATTAGCTTCTAGCAAACAAATAAATAGGTAACTGTCTCATGAGGTAAGAACATAAATTTTATCATTGAAGTTTGAATGTTTCATTTTCAAGAACACTGTACTCACTTATTTCAAAAGTGTCTCCTCTTCCCTCACAAATAAAAAGAGATAAAGTATCTAAATTTGAACATTGACAGACACAGCATTGCCTTTGAGGATTTGCTCACACACATATACATGGTGAACATGCAAACTCCACACAGAACGGTCTGCATGTACCAGCATTTTTGCAATATCTGATTAGACTGGACCACTTCTTAACCCCAGAACACCAAGGGTATATTACTGATGCATGAGTTTCTGAGACTTCCACACCATCCACATAATCAAATATTTCTTAAAATCCTATTGTACATCATTTGGCACCTGTCTTCAAAATGCAACTTCAAAACCTTTAATCCACTTACATCAGCTTTTTAAGGAAGGCAATCTGCATCCAAATGATCCCCTGCGTGTAGCCAACATATCTATTTTCCACGCTTTTGATATCCATCGGCAACATCAGAAGCCCAAAAAAAAATTGACTGTAGCTCACAGACACATAGTCATTACAGAAAGCTGTATGTTCTCACACTGGCAGTGATGCTACATCTGACTCCCACAAAAATTTAATGGGTATGATTGCACAGCATGCATTTTTACCGCTTTCTGTAAAAGCACCTTTGCGATTGTTTAGATTCTTTAAAGCATGTTTAATGCCGTAGGTTGGATTCTTAACACATAAAGTTCAGCTTTTTCTTTTACTATCCACGAGCGATTCTTAAATCTCTTTCATGTATACATTCAAAAGAAGAAAATCTTGCCGATTACTTATTTCATATCTGAGAACCATTAATATTCTAGTAGGATAAGTGTTGTGAAATGAGTCTGATGACCCATCCTTTTCGCAGCCTGTTTACAACTTTTAGAGGATATCCTTCCCCATCAAGCCTAATATGCAGCCTAATTAGAAGAAAATCGGATTTTCCATTTCTCCACTCAGTGAATGGTCCAATAATGTAGAGTAATTTACATCCACACTGCAAATTAACTGTAACACATTTTGAAAATATTACCCTTATTGCATTTTAAACACACATTGTTCAATTCTAATTACAATATGGTTTTCTTTAACCACAATCCAAATGTAACATATTCTTGCAGACGAGGAAATTAATAGTACTTGTGTGTTATTTTCTTTTGCTCTTAATATAATTCAGGCCCAAAGACATAAACTGAGAATCCCTAATTGGGATTATTGAGCCATTGGAGGGTTTCCCTGCATTTTGTTGCGAGTGAGGAGTGAAATAGAGATGAGGTTTCTGCTAGCGTAGCACTGCTAGATGTGGAGAGTCATGATTTAGTCAAGAGTCACCTCCTGCCCCAAGGACATGTTCATGTTGAGCTCTGGCTTTACTCCCACAGGCTCATGAACTCTTCTCTAATTCCCTTCGGAGCAGACTAACTTTATGAGTTTGCATTATTGTTTTGCAGGAGCTGTGTCATCTCTTTGTGTGGCTTGGATTGATTGTAGAAAAAAAACATAAACATTACTAAGTTAAAGCCAGCATTTGCGCCTTTTGGCCTTGAGAACATAAATAGGAAGCTGTGAGAAGCTTGTTATTGATTCTTCATGGATCTAACTGTACAGGAAACACAACCTTTGTTGTTACGTAACCGGACTATTCCATGAGGAATATCAAAGCTGCTTGCATCCACAATTTCAGACACCTGAAACTTAAAGCATTGGCTAGTATAGCCATGCCTGCAGAGTTGGATGACATGGTGCCGCAACAGTGGAGTGAGTTCCTCCCCAGAGTGTTGAAGAGTTTTGATATTCTGCAACACAAACAGACTGGCAGCCCTGAAGCACCAAAAACAAAGAGGCAATGCTGTCTTTGTCAGGCAGAGGGGAACAGAGTTACGTAACATTGGTGGAACAAGGTCGGAAATGTTCAATTCAGTTTATTTAGTGCAAATTCGCAAAGAAAGTTATCTCAGGACACTTAACAGAGAAAGTAAAAAGTTCAATTTAAGTCCAAATTAATACTGTACAAAACCATTTTGATCTAATGGTTTTTAGCTCAATACAGTTAAATATACTGTATAATGTATTCATGTCTAGAAAAAGAAACCAGCATATTACACCAAATCTTCACTTGGATTCAATCCCACCCACATGTGCAACAGGTCACAATGGAAAGGAAAAGCAGAAAGAGAGACTCCCAGCAGAATCAGACAGAGGAAGAGAAGCCATCTGCCTTGACCAGTTGGAGTACGAGAGGAGATGTACTTACACAAACACAGAAGCTCTAGATCAGTGCTACCTAAGGGAAACTAGACAATAACAAAAGCACTAAATTAATGACAGAAGTTAATGCATATTGAGAGTAAATACAGCAGAATGAGGAGATCATCATCTCCCACTAGCTTGGGCATAAAGCACCATAACTTAAAGGAAAGTTTTACACTTCATCTGTGAGGTTCAGAAGGTGTCCACCTGACAAACCCAGGCGGAGAGTTGGTTCCATGAGGGAAGAGCCTGATTCTGCCTCCCACAGTAATCTACAGTCTGAGAGTGAAGTGCTCTGTTGGGATGAGTAAAAAGTATCAGTCCAAGCTCAAAACCCTGAGGAACTCAAGAAGTTACTATGATGTATGAGGAAGTTCCATCATCTACCTAAACAAGCTGGAATATATCAAATAAATATGACTTTATGTGAAATCATTTTGTTGTCTGGAACTGCAATGATATTAAAGCTTGCTTCCTTCCTTCCTTCCTTCCTTCCTTCCTTCCTTCCTTCCTTCCTTCCTTCCTTCCTTCCTTCCTTCCTT
>JAOXYM010000022.1:9142773-9154442 GCA_028567055.1 Leptatherina wallacei
CCCAGAGCCCCTGAGGGAAGTCACTGTGGGCTTTAACACGGTCTATCTATAAAAAGATTTCGCTTTGGTTAGGATTTGCAGGAAAATTTCTTTTACTTACTCTTTACATTTCTTGTTTCAGAAGGTGTGTCAAAAAAAAGCGCTAATGAGGCTTTTCTAGTGGCCCATTAGTGTTTTATAAAATGAAAATGCTGTCATTGTGCGGCTCATTATACAAACAAATTGCATATGACTACACTTGCCAGCATATGGACTTTAAACTCTGTCCAAAAGTTCATTGCACTTTAAGAAGAGACAAGGTGCGTATCTTTGTTTGGAGCTGCATGGTGGTTACGGTTAAGAGGCAGTTTCGTTGTGCCGATACGGTCTTGGTGCCATGTGCATTACTGGAGCATTACTGTTAAAAGGAAACTCCTCTGATCTAAGGCGATTGGGAAGAGAAGTGACCATACTTGTTATTAAAAATCTTTTTTTACATGCATTTAAAATGCATTCTGCATAACCTTTAACTGGAAATGTGGTCATCCAAGCAAACAGAATTGTGCTGAATGGATCAACAGATGGGTACAACAATGAACTTTTTTTCAGGTTCAACATAATTTATAAAATTGACAAAAAATATAAAAAGTAGAAGTTATATTTAAAGCTCATGTATTTAGTTAGAAAGGTTGATGTGGTGGTCAGGATGATGAACTTAATTCAGAGTCATTTGTACAAAAAGGTGAGAAAAGCAAATGAGAATAACTTAACTTTAAGATTTAGAAACTTGATCCCATCCATGTCCAGTTCATTTTACACAACCACAAAGGAGACTGTCTGAGTGGGGATGCTACCGTTATGCAACTTATCCCTTAAAAAAAGCTTAATTGTTCACACACTTGGTTCCTTTGTTAAAAGTTGGAATCAGTGTGTGTATCGCTCTGGTATCAGGCTTATGAAAAAGATGAATTTCATGTTTTCCACTTAATCTTACATGACTGATCAGACCGCGTCACTGACCAACAGGAAATCTATCCTACCTTAAATTATATATACAATAAACTGTGCATATATGCTTATCGGAAATGCTAGAATATGTGGATATAAAAAGGGGGGATTGAAGGGGTAATGCCTCATGCACCTGCAGCCCAGCCTTCCTTCATCACCCGCCCCTTTGATTCCACAAAACATAAAGCAGGTTCATCCTTTTCCAGCGGTTGCTTCTATTAAAGTAGTGGAATCAAAGGAATTCATTCTCATCTGTTTTCATCTCGCTGATGTTCACAGGCGAAGGTAGACAAGCCCACTGACAGCTTCCTCGTTATTATCAGAGCCGTTTCTATGGTTACACTTCTATCATGTATGGCTAAAATATGTCTAAGCATTCCTAAATAAACCACTGAGTTATTCAGCAAACTGTCTCAAGGTTTGGTTGGCTTTAAAGCAGTGCGAAGGTCACTTTGTCACATACCCTGGACTTCTTTTTTTCTGTAAATATCCCCTGCAGAAAGGATATGAAAAGATGGAATTTAACATTTCACACAAAAACGGATGAAATAAAGTAACAGAACCGACATATTACATAACATGTTTTATGTTTGAATGCCACCCCTGCCAAGGCCTGGAGGATCCCTTTGTCCTGTGCTCTGAAAATAACATTGCACCTACTTTGTGGTGTCAGTATTCAGGTCTGCTCAGTAATTATTTTTTCCAAGTGAAAAAGGTCAAAGTAAGGGAAAGAAATGGCCTTGGTGAGATTTTTTTTTTCCCCTGTTCTTTATCCAGAATCCCTTTTCACATTTTCATGTCGGGATGGAGATGTTCACCTCTGCTTAGAGCAGTAATCAGTCTCCTCTGGCTGAACAGACATTCAGGTGCTGCAGTTCATATGTTCTCCTTCCACCTCTAACCATCCCTTCCTTTTCTCTCCCACAGCATTTATTACCTCCTTCCAGGGAGCTTTTTATGACCAGCACCATATGCTGCCATTTTTGATTTTTAAATGAGGCATTTCTCTTTGAACACATCAAAGATAATTGATTAAAAACCTGCTTCTGTGTGGTGTTGATGCATCCAGGTAAGCCTTTATAACTCTTAAGTCAAACACATTTTGCACTTTCATGTACAGATAGGATGAAATATCAAAAGCAATGTATTAAAATTCCTATTCCTAAATCAGATGAGAGAAAGAGATGACTTATTGGTGCAGAATGTCATGATAAAGATCCAATGATGAGAATTCACCTAGACCAGTAACTACTACCTTGCCCTGATTTAATCACTGCTGTATAACAAAGCAGAGCACAGCAGAGTTGGGGTTTGATATAAGTTTGTTAGTGAAATTATGATTTTGAAATGAATAAATGATGAGCAGAAATAGTTTTAAAAAGTATCTCTTGAGGAGAACAATAATGCATATCCTGGAGCTTACGTGATCTCATAGCATTAAATATTAAAAGCAGAGCACTTAAAGCACTTTTTCACAAATCATTTCAATGTATTTTCAGCTTTATGTAGCAGGTTAAATAATACGGGTTTAAGTTGCATTAAGGATGAGAACAGGAAGTGATATCTTAATAATGACAAAGAATAAAACTATAGATCATTCCAAGAGTTGTTTTGTTCTTATAGGTGGAAAACGAGGCTGTGTTTAGGGTCATCTCTGTGCAGTCTATGACTCTGACATTGGAACAGAACATCTTGAATTTGAGGGGCATCAATGATTTTTGATTTTTCTTTGTTTATCCAGATGGGAAGTGAAGACAGTCCCATGAAAAGGTAGTTAACCCAGGTGATGGTGATTCTGTTGACAGCTGCAATGCTCAGGTTGAATGTGTCTGCAATGAGCTGCTCCTACAAGCCAAAAGCAACAAGCAAAAATATATTTAAAGAATTGGTCCATCAACTGCATGCTGTCAAGTGGACAGGGTTCAAAGCAGGCCTTTTTTTACTCATCCTCTCAGCTTTGGTCCAGTAAACTAACCGAGAAGCAGATGGTTCAATTGATTCCCAAAATATCTGGAAGACATGTTGTGGTCAGATTGGTCAAATCAAGTGATAGTAGAGTTGTCTGTTTTAATGTAGTTTCCATGTCTTGGACATAAGGGCCTTATCTGGTAAACCTGTTAAAAAAAGAAAAAACTATCTAATGTCATACACTGACAAGTAATTGGCATAATAGTACACAATATCTCAGTAATATAATTAAGAAATCTCTGTGTTTGCTTTTTTTTTCTCCCCAAACTCATTATCCAATCTATGTAATACTCAGCAGGTATGTAGAAATGCATTTTGTTCTCAAATTACTGAATTAATGATCCTGTTTGTCCTGAGATTGCACTCTACACAGCTCAAGTCCTTCTCTCCGTCTGGGGAGTTTTGGGGGTGCAACATTCTTCCTGACTAAGTTTGCCAGAGGCAGAGGTGCATCAAGAATTGCAGAAGGAGAATAAAAAACACACACAACGAAGAAGAAAACTTGTTTATCTATTGGTTAATGCAGGACAGCTTCTGTTCCTACCACATAACAGCAAAACATAGAGCTGGATCAGACCCAACATGGTACACTGCATGCATCAGTGTGTCATCACCGAGAAATGGCCCCAAGTTTAAATTAATTTGATCAGCTCAAAGTGCAAGGATGGCACATGCAACCTGCACCCAGATCCGTGGAGATTTGGCCTTGTGTCAGATAACACATGAACAGGAGGCAGAGTGCAGTGCCCACTGGATCATATGTTGAAGCCCCGTAAGCCCACACAGTGCCACTGAACTGTTTCATCTGCAGTAAAATAGTTTTAGCCCCCAGTTTGACATTTGTGCAGCACTGTACTCCAGTCTGTGCATGAAGCATGTCTCTGCATTGCATCACAGAAGAACAAGGTGTCCTTTGTTGCCATCCAGGAGGCTGACGCAGTAATCATAAGTACCCTGTGCAAATGCACCATAAGGTTAATATGTAGAATTGCTCCGGTAAAAATGAATACATAGTTGTTTTCATTAAAAAAAGGAATGAAGAATGGAGTCTTAAAACTATAAATATGACAGAGGGGTTATCAATACAAAAAACAGAAGAAAAAAAAACTGGGTAAACACTCAGCTTTCTAATGATAAGTACGTCATATGTATCTTACCAAAATGTTGAATATGTTTGATCATGTTAGTCTTTAAGAAGCCTTGAACCAGTATAGGCTACATCTTAAAATCACTTGTTACCTTTTTCCTGGATTCTCACATACCTGAGTGCTGCACAGACAGAGTTGTGCATTCACAGGGATTCCCGCATAAAACAATCCTCATTCTCTTGATGAGCTTCAACAGCTGATATAAAAATCTGTAGAGCCATGATGGAATACCAGTATTAAGAATACTTAGAAGCTCTGTTTGATGTCTCATGATGCACTGTTGGCAGAACTCCAGTCCTAATTTTAATTAGTAATTTCTGTTTCAAGCTTCTTTCACTACCCTTTCATGTTTCCATCGACTTACCAGCTGTTTTTTTCCAACACTGACGGATGTTTGGTAACAATGATTGTCAATTCATTCAGTTGTAGAGTTAATGCATTTATTAAACAAGTGGGTCAGTGATGTTTTCACTGGATCCATTCCTCTTCAGTCAGCTGGGTGATGACCTGGGGAGAAATGATGAAAGAGCTTTGTGCTTGAATGGAGGGAAAAGCCTTTGCCAGTGGGAAGAGGAATTACAAAAACAAACGTAGCATGGATCTTTCAGTTTACAATCAAAGAAATAAAAAGTTGATATGAAATTGATCATTTTTCACTCTTTTTGTTTCTGGTTGTTGTAGTCGGCAAAGTTCAATAGTGTCCATCAAAAGTATCTAAACAAATAAGGACAATGCAGCATAAAGGAGTTGGATTGGGACATAACTTCGCTGCTTAGAGCAGCTGAACCGAATCATAATATAAGCAGAAGAAGTTGTTTCATTTAAATTTAAGTCATTTAAATGCGCAGTTATCTACTGAACTTAAATGAAGGCCACACATCCACATTAGGCTTTCCATCAAGTTGGAAAAAATTTTTAAGTTATTCTGCAAACTGGTGGAGGGTGGATCGATCCAAATATCGATACCAACATTTGACACTAATGTAATAACATTTTAGTTTCACTTCCTCTCCTCTTTGCAGTATGTGCTGCTGCATTTTAATCAAAGAAGCTGTCTGTGTCTGTCGAAAGAGCCTCCCCGCCACAGTCACACGTTGCTCCCTCCTCCTCCTGTGTTTTGATGTTGTATTGTCAGGTGACTTAGCTGTGCAGGTAAACGAGCAATCAAACAGACGCCAGCCGGCTGTACGCTCGCCACCAACTGCTAAGGAGTATAAACCAGAATGTCCGATGCCACAACTGAGTGGTTAATCGGGAGATATATTACATAGGTTATCCTGCAGCCATCCTCTAAATGTAAAGCTTCATTGACTGTCAACATTTTTAAAAAATAAGGAGGATAAAGTGGTTTTTGGTGGATTCAATTCACTGCTTTGACAAGGCAACGATATGACCAAAATCAGCTTCTCTCGCCAACTGAATGGCCAAAACAGATTTTTTTTTTTAAAAACATCTCTAATTATTTAGTTTTTGGACACTCAATGATAAAAATTGGAGATGTAAGGCTGTAAATATTGGAAACTTCTCAAATAATGGAGGACAAAGCAGCTTTTGGTGGATTTTATTCATCACTTTGACACTTTGGCATGATAACGATTAGCTTCTGTTCCACAACTTCACCTGCATGAATTATTAGTGCACAATAGCGTAGTCAGAAATACTGCCAAAACCGTTCTGCTACCACTGTTTGCAGCTGATACAATCAGAAAATCTCACATAGGAACAGAAAGTTCTTTCAACAACCTCAAAAAAACAGCAAATGAAGTGGTTTCTGCTCGGGTGCCTAATGGTACATAACTAACAGTGCTGCTGTCCAGTGATGACAGAAACTTAGCAGGTACTTTATTACAGCGGTCAACCAAATCCACCAAAAATCCCTTTATCCTCCTTATTTATGAAGATTCCGATTTTGTTTTTTTAAGACTAACATTTAGAGGAAGACTGCAGGTGACCCATCTGATATTTCACACAATCAACCACTCAGTCGTCGCATCTGACATTCTGGTCCATTCTTCTTATCAGTGAACTCTAATGGGATTTATTAGTACTCATATACAGTAGGTACTTAGTATTGGCAAGTACTTGTACTTGATAAGAAATTGTGCATTGCTATTTTTTAGAAAGATCAGGAACCCTAAATAAAAATTAGATATAATGTGAAAATTGACTATTTTTTGGACTCCCCCTTAGAGTATCAGCTGAATGTTTTTAGGGGAGCCAAGCTCCTCTTAGCTTCCCCATAATTCGAACTGTGGCCATGAGTAAGACCTTTGTGATTTATGCTTTAACATCTTTATTTATTTTTTAACTTGTAACTTGATAAATAAATTTAAAAAATTAGCTATTCAAAGTATTAATTTAATTCTTTACAAAAGAAAACAATCAATACAACATACATTTCAAACACTTGAATGAAAAGGAAAATAAAGATTATCAGTATCAAAATAAGATCTTTCATTTTATTTTCTTATCATAGTGTCTTTCATATTTTTCTAAACACAATAATTGATTTTGCTCCTTTAGTTTCTGTATGATGCACATCGCTCAAACACTTTTGTTCTGAATCTTGGTTTGGGCTGTAAGCAAGTGAAGACATTAATGCTTTGTTCTATAAACCTTTCATAAAGATTGTTTTATTACAGAAAACCTGCTAAATATCTGTGAGAGAAGTAGTCCTCCCAAATCTGACCCACTGTTCTGCTTTAAAGGCCAGTGCCACAACGGCTATGAGCCCAATGCTCACTGCATAAAGCTCACAGTGAAGTGAAGACATTTTCCCAACAGCTACTTTTCTCTTGTGTCCTGGTATTTATTTTAATTGGTTATTATTGACATTCACTGACAAATTTTGTAAAAAAAAAAATGTCAAGGCGTGTACTTTGCGCATACATTAATAAACTTATTTCAAATTTTTGGTCTGTTTAGAAAAACAAACTGCATGTTTGATGTGAATCTAAGCGAGATTAAGATGGCTGCTGAGAGAGCAGCAACCTGGGACCAGAATGAATCATTTTAAGCAAATTAGTGCATTAGTTCATGTTAAAAGATGGGGAGAAAAAGAGGCATTTGATTCTTCGGATATTAACCAAAGTTTCAGATCTTGATGAGTGCATCACAGATTTACCTTCCAGGGAGCCATCTATGGACAAGAGAGGCAAATTTTCCAGCTCTGGAGACACAAAGCAGAAAATAAGTTTTTCCATCAGTTTAGAATATAATAAATAAATAAAAAGGTTCATAAAAACAAAGAATGTCAGTTTGAGGTGTCTTAGGAACTTTTAGAAATGCTGAAAAGCTAAATTAAATCACTCAAATATGAAAAATCTCCAGGCAGATTTAGGAGTCTCTAGTGTGCTGGTTACTCTGCAGCAGCATACATTCACATAAAGATGCTGAGAGGATGGCTTTTACAACAACATAATGATTTTCAAAGTCCAAAATGAGCACCTCATGAGGCACAAGCTGATAGTTTTGCCATGACCTTCGCAGTTAGATATCTTAATTATCATAAATTTGTGGATGGATCTTAATCACACCGAACTAGAGAGCTTTGCAGGAAGAATGAGTGCCAATCCCTCAAACAAGAACTGAAAAATTCTTGGCAGGCAATAAAATGTGTTAACGAGGAAACTGAATAGAGAAGGATGCTCCTACTTTTGCTGTGTCGTTCGCTTGAATGTTATTTTCACGTCATAAAAAATGGAATTAAAAAGATTTTGACCACACACCGTAATATTTGCAAAGTAGTTTCAGATGTTGCAGCTAAACTGTTTTTGAAGTTTAATATTTTTTTCTGTACTTGCAAGCTGAATAAACTCAGTATTCCTGCTGCTATCTGCTTGAAGCAGCACTTATCTACTGCAGTAGCTACTGCTACTCTGAGATAGTTTGTTAGCAGGTCAGGTGAAGCAGGTTTATTTCTCCTCACATGTACAGTACACATTAACAGATCCGGTGACTCCTGAGCAATTGTTTTTATTTCATAAAGGCTCACGGTTCTAAGTTTTAAGTGGGTTCTAACACATGCACTAAACTGCAGGACAGGGTATTAAATGAGCTAAAGACTGCAGGTTAAATGTGTTTTCTAATCAGATTTGTTGTGATTAAGTTTGGGAACTTAGATGACACTGCTGGGACTAATGAGGGTTGAATATCGCCAAATATAATTCAAATATCTTTGTGTGTCTATGTATACACACTTCTCAGTACTTTATTTATTTATTTTGCCTGAAATAAAATGTCAAAACCCTGGAAGCATGAACACTTCCTTGTGTCAGCTGCTGAGATTGGAGCTCTGAGAATAGGCTTGCATGACGGATCTCGAGGCATCTCTCTGCATTTTCTCCCCACTGTGCAGAATCTTGTTGACTTTATTGTGTCAGCACTTTACTCAGCAGATGAACCAGTACCAATCTCTTAATGTATGAAAACTGAAAGAAACGCTCTCCTCCCTGGGGAGCAACCGGTCTAAAGAGGCTGTTTAGAGTTTCTTTCAGCCCGTGTTCACACGGCAGTTATTTGAAGCTATTTTCCTGCTCTTTCCTTGTCTCACTCTCTATGGCTGTATCTATCTTTAAATGAAACAGAAAAATAGGTTTCCTTTCCATTTTTGGTAGATTTAGATCACAATTTGCAGTGTTGTGTGGGATTGAAACCAATATCTTTACCCAGAGATATACTTTATATTCAGAATAGCAAAAAATATTTTAGTGGCACGTGCAAAGACATTAGTAAATGTTCCAAAAATTCAAAAGCAAGATGGGAAAAGTATCAGTGATAGTAAAACTGAGAAGAACATAGCACAGACAGATGAAGATTAAATGTTTACATGTGCTTCCTCTGAATAAAAAGGAAGAGAAAAAAGAAAATGGGGATGTTATCAATTAATTTCTGGTTATTGATTATGAGTTAGGAGTTTGAACCTGAAAGATATTTGGGGCCATGCATATATATATATATATATATATTATATATATATATATATATCATATATATATATATATACACACACACATTAAATTATAACATCTGGTAAGTTAAACGAAGCATAATAGTCAGATTCCTAAAATCTAATGGTAACAAATTACTTTTCCTCAAAAAATGCAACAACAAAATCAATGTTCTTATGAGTGATTGAAACTTTATACCTCGATTCCACTAGATTTATGAGTTATCATTTAATTTATTGATCCAGATTTTAACAGACAAAATATACAAAGGCCTTAATGTAATAATGTATAAGGCTTACTGGATCAAGTTTTTTCACTAGTGACTGACTGAGACAGCAGATGGCAATTTCCACTCGCTGCGGGCTCCATGGCCAGCATGTTATGATCTTTACAGCAATGTTTTAGTTTTTGTGAGAAAAAAAACATTATTAATATCAGTTATTTATGTCAGTGTTTGCTTTTATTTGAATACTCAGAATAACTCAGAACATGTGTAACAGTAAATGATGTATCAGCAGTAAGTCGACATCCATCAAACACTGTCATTGTGATACCTATACTTCTAGTTATGTAAATACATTTGGATGACTAAGTGTAAGTTTGGATATCCCTCACCTCAGGGGGAAAAAATGTTCAAACCTGTTTTTTGTTTGTTTGTTGTTGGTTTTTTTGTTATCCTACTAACAAATAGATACACAAATCAATCAAACCAAACAATATATGATTACACTAATGGAAAATTCTCAGGCAATGACCCAATTTGATGGGCATATAATACACACATATGTGTTATTATAATTTAAGCCAGTGGGTGTCATTGTTTTTAACTGTTTGTCTGAGCAATAGGCAGCAACACCAGCATGCATCTGTTATAAAAGACACAGTTTTTCTTCTTTTTCTTTTCACTTTATTTGTCCCCACAGGACAATTCTAAAGAGCATGAAAGCAGCTTAAAGGACATGCAAGACAAGTCACACAATTGCATATTCTAGAAACACATAGCATACATAAGTCATTTAAAAAACACATGTCAGTCATTTAAACACTCATAAGTCTTTTAAAAAAAATAAATAAATAAATAAGATAAAGTTTAAACTATTGTGTTCAGGAGACAAGACACCCCTGCAGCAAACAGCAGCTGGCCAGGATTTTAACCTTGCAGCAGCTACTGGGAATTACTGTCCATGTGGGATACATACTCACCATCAGCTATTAGGCTGCCGCTTATATCCTTTGATGTCTGTATTATAGATTTTTTTTAAATTACACAGATATGATCCCCACTCTTCACCTCTCTCTGTCTCACCAGTATCTGCAAATGGACAGCAACCCTGTAGAGTGTTGCTCAACGGCTCTTCAGCAGAAGTGGATCTAACTTTAGCTTATTAACAACAAGAAGGAAGAGAAAATAGATTTTGGGCCTATGTTCAAACCAGCACGTGAACACAGGAAGCTTTAGATTCAGGTTTCTGTTGGTTTGTAAGTCTTCAGCAACTGCCCCTGTCCTCCCATGGACCTTCAGATGGAGATGTTCACATGATGCACCTGGTTGATCCATATGCTGTACCGAGAAGCTACAGACTGTGGCTGGAAAAGCGGCTACGCTGTGATGCACACATCCCTGAACGTTCACTGTTAATGTTCTGCAGTACGGAACAGTGAGCATGACTTTTCACAGTGTCCTCCCGTCTTTGTTATCCTACAGCAAACCTGCTGCAGCGGGACCTGGGGCATTGTATACTCCCCAAGTAACCCCGAGAGAGTCGATGCAGAGAACCTGTCACAGCCGAGCCTCGCAGATCATTTATTATTGATTCCGTAGACACGGGGTGGGTGGAGTGAGGAGGACCAAAAGAGACAAAGAATGAGAGAAAGTCAATCATTAGATCTATTTAACAAAATATGACTGTGTTCTTTTTAGAAAGGTGAACAAGGCATTTGAGATAGAGTTGAGCTTAGACATTGAGTTTGTGTGGGGCGGGTTGCCTCAAAGCTATGCCTTGTAACAACACTCCCTGCCTCCTGCAGGCTGTTATGCCATAGGCAAAAACATCTCCATGTCATAGTATTTGTCACTCTGTCCACGATGAGTTTCTGAGGGTATCTTGGGAGGGAAGTGACTGTGCTTTGTCAAAACACACCAAACCACAGAGGAGAAGATGAGAATATCTTTGAAAAGTTAACATTTGGGTAGTCAGTCAGATATATCCATAAAAAATTACAGATGAATGACCTTTCATATAATTTACAGCTGTTTTCCTCACTTTCTCTTGACTTGAATCACTTCTTTCAATTTGTCTCCCTTGAAATCATGATGGCATGAACATAAGTGAGATTTTCTTCCAAGCCTTTCTTTTGGGTTGTAGATTTTAGCCTTGAATTCGCCTTTTATTTCGTTCAGTGGAGTGGTTTTTGTCATCCAGCAAAGTTTCCCATTAAAAGTTTGAATTGGTTTTTACTCGTCTCTGCATTTCCTCCTCAGAGTATTAGTTGTTAAGGAACATCATCCTTGAATAATTTACCATCAGTACATTCATACCTGGCCCTGCGACAGACTGGCGACCTGTCCAGGGTGTACCCTGCCTCTCGCCTGATAATTGCTGGGATAGGCTCCAGC
>JAOXYM010000022.1:9171539-9183100 GCA_028567055.1 Leptatherina wallacei
GTAGATTTTTAAAATCTATCCTCTGACTGACTGGAAGCCAGTGTAAAGACTTTAAAACTGGTGTGATGTGTTCAGATGTCTTAGTCCTGGTTAAAACATAGCAGCAGTTTTTCTCAGATATCCATTTGAGCTCCACTGTTCTTTGTGGAGCTATGTTTTCTTCACTCTTTTGGTGATTAAGTTACAAACTGAGGAAAACCTTCTCCTGCTTTGTGAGCATTTATCTGTTAGCTTAACTAGCTTGGTCTTGTTTAGGGTCACTGCCATAAGAAAAAATTTGAATTTAAGAAACCGCTCTGTGCTGTTTGATGCATGCATGAGTCATAATCTTACAGTTTATATCCTCATCAGCCCCAAATATGTCGATTTTTTTTCGTCTTCATTCTTAACCCTTCTATTTCCACAGGTGTCAGTGGAATATGCGCAGCTGAATCATGATAATAATCGCCACAGTGACCACAGTAACCATGGTGACCAAAGCGCAAATGGTGACCACATAGCTGAGACTGACAACTCTGTTAGCATTGATGCTGGTGACCAGGGGGAAGGGACATGTGACCCAGCGCCCGACTGTTAATCAACAGACAATAATATCTCTTCCCTCAACTTTCTGGCTTTATAAAGCAGCTTATTCTTTGTGCTGAAAGATTTTAAAAGCTAGTATGTAATGTCATTAATTATATTATTTTACATTTTGTTTTTATAGTGCTTTGAAAAATTCACTCTGTATATGCACTTGCTTGTCTTTTTAAAGAATGAATAAAATAGTTTGGTGAACTGCTTCTCTTTCTTTTGTTAGTAATTGTGCTGCCAGAAGAAGGAAGGAGGCATGTGTTTTATGAACTCAAAGGAAAATACCCTAAAGTCAGATAACAATAGTCGCAGACTCTAAAGTCTAAATAGGAAGCAAAGTCTTTGCAGTCAGCAGAATAGTGATATTATTATTATTAGTGACACCTCTGCTGTGTGAGAATCTGTAATTTCAGTTTAAACAACTAGAGGACAGACTTGAGGTAGCGCTGCCGTGGAAACTTGGTGCCATCTGCCTGTGATCTCCTTTAATGTGAGAAGGGCTGTTGCTATAGCCACACACATCAGGACATATCTATTTCACTTTCCATTATCTAAGATTTAATTGAATGATATAACATGAGCTAATTCAAGGTGTCCATACACCAGATATGTTTATCGGGTCAATCCTGTTCGTTTTCATCTCCTGAGGAGCCCGTTTAAGTCTAAACACATGAGGGATGTGCTATATTAATGCCCAACATACACTGTACAACCATTGAGAACATGATGTAACAATGTAACCTACATGTTAGACCTTTAAATGTGTTAGTTGGTAATGACTTTATTAATCATTTCCTGGGGGAAAAAATGTCTGCACAATTCTCTGCTGCTGAGTTCTTTCTGTTTAATTTGTTTGACCAAACCTCAAAGCACAACTAAAAACGCATTAAACAGAGTATATCTATGTGACCTTTCCTAATTTTTTAAGAGGCAGGGGGGGTGCCTCAACTGACTTGAATGCCCTGTTTCATCATTTAAAAAAAAGTTCTTCTTCACTTTTTTTTTGTTGTTTTGTTTTTGTCTGCACTCTCAGGTTTTAGACTTGATAGAACATATAATTCCATCTTTTTTTAGGACTACATGTTGTGAAAGACTTGGTTACTTTTATGTACATGGTTATGGCTTAAACGAGTATTCATGTGTTGCAATTCTCCTCATGTCACATGAACGCTGCTTGACAAGAAACAACACCTTAGGGGAGGTATCACTGTCTCAATATTTATGACCTTGGACTGTATCACTGCTACATATTGGACAGTTGTATGTATTAGGGTAGAAAATATCCTTTGAAGAACACGATTAAGTTAATTACAAAATATCCTTCATGTAAATGATTTTCTTCCATGCTTACCTTATCAATGTTAAATATGTTCTGCTCAATGATTAATGTTTCACACTGACAGTAATAACTGTGCAGGACTTGCTGTGTGAAACACGTGCCATTTTACGTTTTTAGCTAGTTTGATTTGATGGCACTGTAGAAAAACCAAGGTTAAGGTCTCGTCCATTTATATAGCCAAATTAAAAACAACCAAAGAGCTTCACATAAAGTAAAACGATATCAGGCAACAGCATTCTAAAGTAAGAAAAGTAATTAAAAATTGAAAACACAAGTACAAAGCGCCACAGAGAAAACAACCAAACCAAAGCTAAATCAAAGAATTTCAGAGAGATCAAGGAGAAAAATAAAAGTATGAAATTTGGGACCATTTTCAAAAAAAGAAAAGTAAAAGGTAGTGCAGTGTGCCCATTGTAAACCAAATTAATTAGCATCAACAGCAAAACCATGCAACAGCTTCTCAGTCTTCATAGCGGAACAAACACAAGAAAACATTTTATGTTAGCATTTTAATGTGAATTAGAATGGTCGCTAGTTGTGAAAGGTGCCAGTAAAGAACATACCAGCAACCATCCGTCAGCTAAGGCTCAGGTTGGGCAGTACAGCAACAATCAAATGACATTTCACTTTCATTTTCATGTAAGGTCATTCTTGGAAATAAGACTGCGTGTCTCAATGGGACTGCCTGCATAAATAAAAGTTAATAATAGATGTTTACTGCTTACATATGCTTGACATTAGATACAAAGCAAATATTTAGCACTCCAGACAATTATCAAACCACAAATGGAAAGAATTTTTGAAAATCCCTTCTTGGTCATCCAGCATTAATAAAAGCTAGTTAATAAAAATCCAACAAATGTAAAAAAAATTTTTTTAAAAAAGATTAAAAAAGCCTTCCACAAAGTCATAGTAAAGGCTATTTTAATATATGGTTTATTCTAGATTTTATTCAAACTTTGAAGAAATTGTATTTAATTTCTGTTTTGAGAAAAAAGTTTTCTTTAAAACTGTTTTAAATGCTGATTTTTGTTCTTTTTACATGCAGTTCAGTGGTTAAATGAGCATTTTCTGGAGAAAGAAAAAGAAAAAGAAGAAACCAATGAGTGGTTCATGTTAAGAGTCCTGCAGTTTCACTCATTTGAAAAGTCATCGCTCCTCAATATGAATAAGGTATTCCTTAACCTAATTACTTGATCAATAGATGGAATGATCAATAGAACACTTGATTACCTAAATAACTGTTCTTTGCATATATATTATATATGTTCTACTGATGCTGAGTGGCAGTTGGTTTGGAGCCCCTTCTCTGACTGATGTAGTTTGAATTCCTCTTCACATTATGACTGTAAAATTAATAGAAATATACTCCAATATATGCAATGTGAATATACTAAATATAAATTGGCAAAAGAAGTGACCAGCAGGCAGACTTTTCAAGTTCTCTATACTTAGGAATAATACAGGTCGTACCAATAAACTAGCTCTAAAGTAAAGATTATAACATCACGGCCCAGAATGTACAATAAATCTCTTTCATAGCATTCAAGTTATGGAAACATAGTTTTGCATCTTTGTAGACTCTAACCTTTTCTTTTATTCATGTAGTGAATTGTAGATCTGCTGCAGTGGATTAAAAACTTCAGGCAGTCGGGTCTGTAGAGTTCAGTTGGTTCATGGTGACTACTGTCAACAGTGTGGCTTATGAAGAAATACTTATTTTCAGGAAGTTCTTAAGAACCCTGAACAACAGAACAAATCTGTGTGGGAATCTATAACACCTGACATCAGCACGAACACACGCAGCCTGCCACCTACTTGCAAACTTTCATGTTCATTCTTAGTACAGACTAATGTATAGACTGCTCTGCTCATCTTTCCTGGCTGGAGTTTGCCCGTCCGTTTGTGCATGACTGAATGCCCATTAGGAGAACTGTCTAATGTCCACCCCTACACCACCACTGAGCTTTGCTGAATGTTGCAGTTGTGCTAAGTGTTCATACCCACGCGCATATGTGATATCAGGGTGTGGTACAGTGCTTCCAGGGTTTGCACCATCCCCTTCAGGCCCCAAAGGGCTCATCCACTGAATGATTTGTGCACTTCTTGGCTTCTGCAGGGTCCACGCAGGCATCTGTGAATGGGTAAGGCTTCAGCACTGAGGTGCCAAAATGAACATGCACTCTTGCTCTGAGGATAGAACTTCACCTCTGCCAACTCATGGTTATTAATTAGATTACTTAACCAGTAGACCTGAGTTGACAGGAGGGAACAGCATATTCTGAGCCTCAGGCACACAGGAACTGATAGTGTGTTACATAAACATTAAGGGTGTGAGTTCTACAGTACGAGAAGTAAGCTGTTAAGAAGCAGGAAGAGAACTTGCATTGGTTTTTATATTTTAAGGATTAAAGCCACAACCAGCTACCCAACATGTATTTTAACTTGTGTGTTTGCCATCGGACTGTGTTTAGAGCTCCCGTGGGACAGAAAAGTGATGGGTGCATTCCTGTGGGCCATTCCAGACACTGTACACTTTGCCCAAGGATGGTCATGGCCTGCCTTTAGATCTTAGTGTCAGGTGGAGATGATAGATTTACAACTGCTCCTTAAGTTATGATGCAGGACACCAAATAACCGGACAGGAATTCCTATAGAAGGCATGACCCTCTAACATGTAATGCTATCACACGATCAATACATAGAGTGGCTATGCAAACATGTCAGATACATCAGGCTTAGAAGCACAGTCAAGTTCTCTGTCCACTCTGTTTTACTGCTGCACGTACGCTGTCCGTGTCGCCGCTGTGTAATCTGATCCAGCCCCTCCTGGATCTGGACCACAACTTCTCAACTGCCATTGGCTGTGGTGCTAAAGTTAGCATACTGACCCCTGTGAAATGCATTCTGGGAATATCCTGCCTTTGACTTGGCCTCTTGGAGCCCACAGTTTCTCTTTTCAGGTGCAGCAGTGAGGTCATCACATAGACCTCGTCTTCCTTCTTCCTACAAACGAACGTTTATGTTGCACTACATTATTGGTCACCATCATCCTAAATGTATGTGTTGAAATTCATGTTTCTGCATTTGTGCTTAATAGAATATCAATTTATATCAGTCTGTCTAATATGCAACATAATCTCTTTTACTATATTGCTATTCCTGTAATCAAGCCACATAGAAAGCATCTGTGTGCATAAATCATATCTAGATGGGTTCACTGATTACATAACACAGTTTGTCTTTGCACATGCTGGTCAAGTTGTGCCTCATGTCTCTCCATGCCTTAACCACATGAGCAATATACAGTAAATGAGTTGAAGAGTTAATATGTTTCTTAATTTTCAGTATTTTTTCATCGTTTTCTCTGCTGTTTACTGGATTTTGTGTTGCATACTTCATTACAGGGTATTTTTTGGGTAAAAATTGTATCCACTGTTGTGATCTTACTAAAACAAGCATTTGGTTTGCTTATAACTGCTGTAATTATCAGTACAATTAAAACATAATGAGTCTCATGTGGACTGATGAAAGTCTGGATTGTAAAGCTGGTATTTCTGATGCATTGCTTTTTGTGGGGCAGCATAGCTCCATTTGGGGTTGATTTAAGAGTTTAAAACATTGAACATCTTCTACAAGCAGACATCTATCAGCTTAATATGTGTGCTTTGAATTTAATTAAGCTTAATGAAGATCTATTCAGATTAATGAGAAAAATAAAAGATTCTGCTAATCACCGTCCAACATATTGCTGCCTCCACTGGCTCTGTATATTCTCAGATATTGTTTCATCTTTGATTAGAAATCATCAAACAGAACAATTAAGCGAATGTAAAATTCACGACTGAAATTTCAAAAACCACCAAATCAGTATTTCTCCGTCCTTGTTCTCAAAACTCACTGCTCTGCATGTTTCAGATATTTTCCTGCTTCAACATCCGTGGCTGAAATAACTGGCTTGTTAACAAAATTGCAGAGAACTGAATGACATTTCTTTGTGGACGGACGCTCTTTTGAATCAGGTGTGTTTGAGCATGACCCTCCAATTTCATTATGAAATGGTCTTGATTTCAAAGAAATGTCAAACATTCAAACCAACTTTGTTTGCATTAAAATTGAGTTATTTATCAGAAGAATGTTTTTTAATCACATTTCTTTTTCTTTCAGGAGCAAGGTTCACTAAATGTGTACTTAGATTTATCCCTGAAACCCATTAGCCAT
Organism: Leptatherina wallacei; assembly: GCA_028567055.1. Classification (NCBI taxonomy): domain Eukaryota; kingdom Metazoa; phylum Chordata; class Actinopteri; order Atheriniformes; family Atherinidae; genus Leptatherina; species Leptatherina wallacei. Next base: position 9,177,673 of record JAOXYM010000022.1, read on the forward strand.
ACTGATGAAAATATTTGTGTGGGATGTATCACATAATAGGGCTTATATAATGTGCATTCTAAAAATCGATTTCCTTGAGGGTAAATGATCAAAGACCAAGGGAGGTTTATCCATTTGGAAGCTGTCACCTGACTCATGTCTGTTCCAACGCTGCAGGCTAGAAGCAGTCCAGGTTATTTGACTGTGAGAATGTGTGACACTGCATTGTCCTTCACATGCTGAGTGGAGGTTACATTAAGTAAGTCCACCTCCTTGATGTCCTCGATCTTTAATTGTTTAAGCTCTGATGAATCCAGGAAATGAATTCATTATAACCTTGTCCAACCTGGTCTGAGTAGGAGGAGGGGGCTCGCTGTCCTCTTTTTTTACTGACCACTGACAAATACCAGGTGGAAACACACACCTTCATTGTGCAATCGTGTTAAAAAATTAGGAACATGTATGCACACCTTTTAACCCCTGACCTCCTTTTCCATGGTTCCAATGTAACCCAATCCTTACACAAAATTCAGCCAGCCTGAGCGTTGTACCCGCTTCCATCTGAGGCCTGTTGCTCTCGCTGTATCCCGGACAGCTGCAGCTTTGTATATAAAGAGCTTGGAACCCTCTCATGGGACAATTTATTCGCAGCTGTACTGGGAGCCTTTTAATTTTGGATGACACAGGTCACTGGAAAATATAAGAATGTAAAGTGTTTATGTGCAGATATGCACTGTCGGCACAAATTTAAATTTCTGCTCCCCGAGTGAACAAGAGACGGCCTGAGCTGTCACACATTCGGCCTCACAGGAACAATTCTGTTCAAATTATTCACCTTTTCACAAGTTTGCACCTGTTACATTTGAAGTTATCAGGATATTTATTACATAAATTAAAGTTTTTATGTTGGGCTTAGAATAGACAGTACATTTTAGACATTTTCCGTGATTCAGTAAACAGGCTAATTTAGTTTCTTGCTCAGTCAAAAATTTCAAAACCCAGGGGAGCTGTCACCTTTCAGGAAGGAAAAAAAATTCATTAAATGAAAAATCCTTCATGACTCATTGACATAATTATTTTACAGCAACTGTTCCTTCAAAGAAGCTGTCAAAAAAAAGTAATGATATATTCATGGTTAGAGATGCTGTTAAAATGGTTTAGTACAACATCATGATATCTAACACATATTCAGTCAGAGATAATGAATATGGACCATTTCCCATGGAAACTATGATCTCATGACAGAAAGGCTTCAGCAACCTAAGAACCCGAAGGAATGGGAACCATGAGGGCCATGCAGCGTATGCTCGGCCAGATGACAGTTGGGCTTCTTTTCAACAACAAATGGCTCAATTTACAATCAGCTGGGTTGCCCAATGTGCTTGGATCTGTGTGAAGACTCTGGGTCAATGAATCTATAAGTACTTGATCTAATACTTGATCCCATGATTTTAATTGAATAAAATGTGACCAAATGAAGACCTTTTGCTCTTTTAGATTTTGTTCAAATATTGGTTTATTAAAGAAAGAAGGCACAGGACTGAAGCTGGTACTGGATGGCTTTGGGCAATTCTGCAAAGAACTTTATGTAACTTGTTTTTGGAACAATGAAATTAGGGGGGAGTTTAAGGAAAATTTTGGGTTCATATATTACAGTCAACAGTCTGAAAGCTGTTATAAATTACAGTCCATAAATGACATAAACAGCATAAATCATTTTAAAGTATCTAAATGTAACACCAGTCAGCTCAAAGACAAAATAAATCTGTGAACCCTGACTGAACCGATAATCTGCTACCAATTTAGCAAGATTACTAATCTAACTTTGATTCTTGCAAATCTCTGTAGTAGAAACTAAATTCTTTTTTTTTTTAGCTTGATAATCAGTCAATTTAAATCATCAGCTGAGAGCTGACCCCGACTCCAGGGCAGACTCTGTACTTCTCACTTAGAGCTTCCTAAAATGGAGCCACCCCTGCTGCAGCACATATCATGGTGTCCCTCTTTCTCACCAAACAACAGAGGATTACTGCCTCCTGATTTAGATTCCAATTCCTTTTTTTTTCAGCCCACTGCGCGTGCCGTAACCAGATACTTATCGGCCAGAGCGAGTGTCTCCCGCTGGGCCTGTCAAGATCCAGACATAGACTAATCCCGCAGTACTTACCATATCAAGCAGTCCAGGTGCGCTGCCACCCATGAGACTGCATGTGCCCAGAACAGCAAAGGGAGGATTTCTGAAAAAAGAACTGTAAAGCCTCAAAAGTAGTGAATACCAGGAGCTGCAGTGTTTCCGTAAAAGGCCATTTTTAGCTGCCCTGATGAATTTCCGAGACCCCAACAGGCTATGCCCTTTTTCAGTGTATAATGGTGTAACTAAAGCTGTCAAATTCAAACATATTAATTATTCAAACAGAGTATTAAAACAAATACCACTTGTGTCACAATGACCTTTGAAACAACAGCGTTTGTCAGGATAGCTGCCTGCATTCATAGCGCGCTACACACAAGCAGGAGTCTTCACAGCTATTGTTTTTAGTAGTTAAAGTCACATGTAACCTGTCTCTTACCTATATCACATGAGCCAGAGGAGTGTTAGAGAATGCATAGCTGAAACATGTATAGCCCACTGATAAGCCTCTGTGACAGCCAAATATTAAGATTGTCATTTCTTTGGGCTTCAGCTTCCTGTCCTCTGAACTGTGTGCCCCTTGAATACAAGGTTGAAAACACAAAGTCAAAAACTTGGTTTTTGAATTTGTTGGATTATTTAGGTTTAAAAAACACTTTTTTAAATTATATTTTATGTGATATTCATCAGATTCAACTGGAAAAAACATGCGAGAATGTCAATATTAGGAGATGTTGAAAAGTAGCTAATAGCAATGCTAATTCCTATTAGCACATGTGTTTGGTCAATTATTTTGCACCTCTAATACTACCAATTGCTGTTGTTGTATGTTACATTGTTGAACAACCTGATTAGTCACCTTTAGAAGGAGCTATACAGCAACCTGTACAGATCATGGTTCTGTGGAATGAGCAACATAGCTAAACATGTGGGTAGTGCCACCCAATAATGTGCCAAAATCCCATGCAACATTCTCCCGTAGGTAATCATTCTTGTTTTGAGTTGCTTGGTGGTGTGGATGATTGCACTCTCCCACAGTCATAACAAAAAAAAAAAAACATCTATTCATTTTTATACTGTTTATTGGTTTTACACTGTCAGGGAGCTCAGTATTGTGTGGAAGATCCATACACAGGCAGAACAGCCTGGCATGCTGGTCACCAGCCTGGTCACATTTAGTCTACTGTGGGATGGCATCCCATTCCTAAACCAGGAGTCTTTGAAGGTCAACCAGAGTGGTTGCGTTGGTCACTCTGGCACAAATAGCATGCCCAAGCTGATCCCAGAAGTGTTCGACTGGGTTGATGTCTACAGCTGGTCATTCCATATTTTCCACTCCCAAATTCTTGGGGTACTCAGTGACGATCCTAGCCCTGTGGGAGAGAACATTGTCACCCTGGAGGGTGGTGTTAGGTCCCATTCTGGAAATATGGGATCGCCACTGGCTCTAGAATCTCATTCTGATATACCTGTCAATGAATTGGGTGCCAGCCATACATCTGTGACTGACACACACCTGGCAGCACTTGAATCTCATAACAATAGTGAACAGCAGAATATTGCAGGGAACTTAGAAACATTTTTTAAAAGCTACTACCTACACATTTACAGTAGCTGTGTTGCTCATTCTACAGAAGCATGATCCTTGCAAGTTATACCTCATTGTAAAGGTGACTGATCAGGCTTTTCAACAATATGTGATACAACAACAATTGGCATTAATTAAAGAGGAAAATAATCAACCAAACACAAATTTCCTTACTTTTTGTACTAAATGTATAACTTAGGGATAGGATTAAGATTTTGCCATTGAAATTGATTGTCACTTTGCCTGTTAGATCATTTGGATATTCATAGACATGTTTTTTATGTTCATCTTTCAGTCCTATTTTAGTCTTATTCATTGTAAAGCACTTTGGTCAGCTCTTATGTTGTTTTCAAAGTGCTTTACAAATAAAATGGTATGGTATGATGATGTACCAAATAATATTGAAAGAGCATTTTACCATCAGAATTTTAGGCTTCAGTTTGTGCAGGTGAAGCAGTTTCTCATACCACTTCTACATCAAGTTCCACACAAAAGGCCAAAAAGGTCAAACCTCCAGCAGTATTTTGCTGTACATGAAACAACTTTATTATTAGACAAACACATCTCGGCATGTGGCCTTCCTAAGAGTCATCATAAAACATACTACAAACAACACTTTAAATAAGGATGGTATGAAACACACATATCAGCTGGTGGTGCCTCATTGGTATGTGTGGGAACGCATGTGATTGGCTGTTTTCCTGCCCACCCTATTTGAAATGTTACTCGGACAATGACCTAAATGAAGGCCACGAGCCTGAATACAGTGAATAGTATTTTTAAAGACTCCTCGCAGCCTAAAAAGAGATCAGTGACAATATCTCAGCTTGTGTTGGGTGATAAAATACTGACAAATTAAAGGAGCAGATAACTGAATATTAACCTCTACTTGGTATGACAATATACAGAGGTGGAGCCTCTAACATAAGACTGATCCTTTTTTTTATGTGTGACATATTTTCAACTTGGACATGTTGGTAATTTGACAAATCATTACATGCACTCTAAAGGGCAAGTGGGTAGGAGTGCAGTCTGACACTATGTATAGCAAGAAGCAAGACTCTCTTACTGGCACGTAACAAACAAACATTCTCCACAAGCTGAGGTTCTTGTTTCTCCCAATGAATACGTTGCGGCAGTATGGTGTAGGAGAAAGTTGAAGGGGTGTCGCTGCCATAGCCACAGCTCAGAACACCCTGATACTCTAAAACCCAACAGCTGCTTTGTCTCAAGCAATCAAATACCAACACATTTAAATATGTCTTTACATTAGCTCTTTGTCTTCTTCCCCCTGTTTAGAGACTTGTAAATGCTGAGAGTAGTTGAGTAATTATTTGCTGTGACATTCTGAGCTGGGATTTAGGTCTGATAAATACCTGCTGGGGTAAGTTTAATCATATAATCTCTCCTCACTTGCTCAGTAACCTACAATAATGGGAAGGTGCCATAAAATGTCTTTATTTTGACACAAATATAGGTACATTTGGATCAAATAGGCAAGGCAAGTTTATTTGTATGGCACATTTCATGTACAAGACAATTCAAGGTGCTTTACATAAAAGCATTACAGCGGTGTGGAGAAAAAGCATTTAGAAGTATGACTCTGGGAACTGAAAGTAGACTTGACCCTGATGACCTGAGGGATCTGGTCGATTCATAATGAACCAGAAGTTCCTGAATGTATTTTGGCCCTAAACCATTCAGTGCTTTGTAAACTAACAGCAGGATTT
>JAOXYM010000022.1:9183200-9198721 GCA_028567055.1 Leptatherina wallacei
CTTGATATGTTCTTTAAGTGATAATAGGCTGACTTCACAACTGTCTTAATATGACTACTGAAGTTCAGGTCTGAGTCAAATCCAGTACTGTGGAAGCGAATCTGTACCATAATCCAAATTAAAATGCACTAACAGAAATGCTTTTTCAAAATATAGTTGCATTTTTTTTTACTCAAAATTAAGATGAATAATAAATCATTGAAACTGCGTTTTCATTTTCTTCTTCAAAACTGCTCATTTTGTAACTTATTTAAAATGATTAAGAAAAGGTTTAAGATTTAAGTTTCAGAAGATGCCCCAGCAAATAGTTATTTGAAATGTCAAATTTGAAAATGAAAATGCATTAGCAGAAATGCTTTTTCATTCCAAAGTCATAGCTGCTTGATTGACTCAGAAATTAAATTAGTAATAAATCATCCAAACTGTATTTTCATTTTCTTCTTCAAAACTGCTAATTTTGTGACACAACTCAAATTAAAACAAAGTACAGGTACGGTTACAGTTAAGACTAGAATGTTCAAATATTTATCTGTCATGTCCCATCGACAGGACGTCTGGTACCAACAGGTTAAGTAAGAAAGAAAGAAAAGATATAATAAGTCATCCTCCTGCCTTGGAAATGTTTTAGATTTAAACATGAAAAATGAAACCTCACATGGACAAATTAGGAATTACAGTTACTTTTATTCAGAAAGTTACAGTTCATGTCTTTAATATCATTTTCACATTTAATGAATTCATCCTGTGAGCCATATTGGACCCTGTAGTGGGCCGGTTTTGGCCTCCAGGCCGTACGTCTGCACATCCTCCACAGTTCCAGCACACAGAAGAACAAGAAACCCATAAGAGTAAGGAATAACCACATTTTTTTCTCCAAAAAGTAATGTGTAACTGGATATTTGATTTGAACATGTTTTTCTATTTCTATTATCAGATGTCTAAATTCATCAAAACTGCAACTGAAAAGCAGCCTATTCAGAGTATATGTCCACTTTCAGTCACAAAGTATTCGCAGACTGTTGGTTTGCTCTAGTAACGTCCAGATTTTATAGCTGCAGTGTCATCCGACAAAAACCAACATCTAGGGAATTCAGGTATACTAACATATCCAATGAAACAGGAGAATATTTCAAACATGTTCTCATACAGCATTGCGTCATTAGGTGTACTTTGGTCAATAACTCAATTCCCTTCCTAGGACAAAGATGATGGTCCAATCAAACAAGCAGATAAAATCCAACCGTATTTTGACTCAACGAGGCACACGAGTAGGCTGACTTTGTTTTGAATTCCTCTTTGTTTTCTTTAGTTTTTTTCCTTGCTGTGTGAAGAGAACGAGGCAATCACAACAGATTCCTGGAGCCAGATCAAACTTACTCTGTGTTGAGAAATTAAATCCGAGGATGGCAGCGATGCTATTACTTTTGGCAGCATCTGGGAAATGCACAAGGTGTCTTCCAAAAGTTTTCTGAACCAGTTATAACTCGCTCTGTCCATCTTGGAGGTCAGTCTAATGCCTCTCGCACAATGTTACAGTACCTTTTGCACAAAAAAGCAAGTCAACCTGGTTTTTTGAATGTCAAATATACATTATAATCTATTCATTTGCCGTAGTCGCAGAGACGGATAAGATTCTCATTTATGTTATGTGCAACACTGTGAGTAAAGCCATGGCAGAGATGTGTTTTTTTGTCAGTGTGTCAGAGGTTCGGGGTAGTAAATAGCTGCATTTATGTCAACCACATGACTTTTCAAAGGCATTTGAGAAGAGAGGTCACATTTAGTGCCATCATCCGCTCTGTTTTTCAGGACTGCAGTCACCCCTATAAAATTTCCAGATGATTAATTTTACCACCTGGTTGTTACACAAAGGGCAAACATGAAGTGCCACCCTGCAGGTCAGCGGAGAACATGGGCAAAATGAAAAGAAAACATTTCGAGGAATCTGAAACATTAAAGACTCACACTTTACTCTCAAAGGAAAGAGTGTTGGCCGCCATTTCTTAATGTCTATGATGTACCCAAGGTCACAACGTATGATGTAAGCAGATTAATCAAAATGGTGTCACCCTGAAATCATGTTGTTTATGTCCTGTGATCTCCCCCCATTTATAACACCAAGACAAAGTTATTCCCTGAAAAGTGACACGGTTAAACCCTCGTTATAATCATATATTGTCAAATAACTCTCTCAGAGCATCCTTTAACTGGCAATATTTTTATGCTGGTGTGCATCATAGTTGTTTAGATGTTTATGTGGTAACATTTACAGTGTGTGTCTCAAGCAAGACTCAAAAGGAACATGGCGGTTGTCAACATTTTTTATGATCTAGGGGTGGGTACAGTGTCAGTGGGCATGTGACCACAGTGGGAGGAGCGGGATGAGGGTCACTCATTTCTAAGCTGAAGTCACTGGATATATGACCCTAAAATAGCTCTACAGAGGGTATATAGGGATGCTGTCTGACTTGCCCCTTCAGACCACTGTTCTGTGGAGCAACGACCCATCTCTGAGACAAACAACTTCTGATACAGATTGGAGAAATGAACAGCCAGGGAGAAAAGGTTAGCAACTAAAACAGAAGGGGATTTGGACTTACTGAAGTGAAGCAAAGGATTTGAGAAGCGCTGGTGTTATCCAAGACCAGCGGGAACTGCTTTTGCCAGAAACTCAAAGGATAAAGCAAGGAAAAGACAAAAAGGACACGGAGCAAAGGATACGGCTATTTCATTGGATTGTTGTGCTCCCTTGGATTTTCTGTTCCCTCCTCCTGATCAAAGAGCATAGGAGGAGATAGAGCTGCGACCACTGCAAGGATGAAGTACAACTACCATGTACCATTGTCAACATACACTCGCAGTTCACAATACACACCAACATACCATACACCTTCCTATTATAACCCCTCACATTACACACCTACAGCGTACACATCCACATACGCCTCAGTGTCAAAGTACACCCCAACACATCACAGCACCACAAATTACCCCCCATCCCATTTCACATCCAGTTACAAAGCTGCATCCACATACATCCCTTCATACAGCAAAGGATCACGGTTCAGTACAACACATCGCACGCAAGCACAAGAAAACCCTGCACCTGTCATACCGGTGGTACCTGTGAAGAGAACTGTGCACTTCCCCAATGACATCATCTTCCAGGATATTGTAAGACGAGGAGATATGGAGCAAATTGGTCGCTTCATGAGAGCAAGGAAGGTTCGAGTGGATACACTCTTCCACTCAGGTGAGCGAGGTCTTCACAGCTTTTGCTTTTTATATCCCAAGGTCATCAGTTCAACTTGCTTTGATATTTAAAATCATGTTTGGAAATAAATCATGTTTGCAAACAGGAGGGCTGATGTTGCTGTGTGTGCAGGTATGGCTGCGCTCCACGAGGCAGTGCTGACTGGAAACCTGGAGGTGGTGAAACTGCTGGTGAAATATGGCGCTGATGTCCATCAGAGAGATGAGGATGGCTGGACGCCACTACACATGGCCTGCAGTGACAGCTACCCAGAGATTGCCAAGTAACATATCCTTTTTGTTATTTTGTTTTCAACTCTAATTTTTTTTTTTTTTTTCACATATTGTTAAAAGAGAAAAAGAGGGTCACCTAACTATATGACTTATGTTTGATTTTGTCATGACAATGATTTGTCACTATAATGTTAAAATGGACAAAAAATAATATTATCAACTGATCCAAAAGCCAAGAAGTTTGTCTAATTTCACTTGGAATTTTGACATGTTCCCTTAGTACAAGGTCAAAGAGCTCAGAAAAACACATACCATTAATCTTTAGATTGAGAGATAATGATCTGCGTCATACATTAAAAATACTGCACTTGAAATTTCTGTTTTGTTGACAACTGTTTTTACTTTATTTCCCACTCAGGTATCTGCTGGCAATGGGAGCAAGCACAGAAGTAGAGAATGAAAGTGGAGAAAAGCCCGCAGACCTCATTGACCCAGACTGCAAAGAGCTGACCAAGCTGTTTGAGACTGGCTGTGTGTGACCGGGCACCAAATGGACCCATGAGAGAACAAACACAGTGAAAATAAAGAGAGTAGCCACTAAGAGGGTAAATGGTAAACAACGCCGGAGCGAGGGAAAAAAAAAAGCTGCCGCAGTTTGGGCCATCTCACTGACCCTTGGAGGCAAAATTTTGGTTTGTTACATTCACAACTGAAATTCAAGTCTGTAGTTTTAGGATACAGCCTTAAAGCAATACTACATCTATCCGTTTCTGCTGATTGCTCTGTTTTTCTTTATTTTATGTAAGACTTTATTTGGTGCATTTGCATATTTGTTATATTGCCAGTGTTGGTGCTGTAAGGCTAAACTTTATTCTGCAACTATCTAACATGTAACACAATGCATGTTGCAGAACCTGAATGCCATATTTACATGTTAAGGTCTGGCTATCCATACATTTTTGGAGAACATTTCATTTCTATCCCCATGAGCTTTTCGGTCAAATATTTTATCAGTTGTGCTGGTGTTAGTCGGACTCTTTTTTAATGTATTTAAATGCATTTTTATGTATTTGAATGTGTGCGCATATTATATTTACACTACAGAATGGGGTTGTGATAATTGCATTTTTTATGTCGTTATAAATCCTCACTGCTGGGCAGAAAGAGGGTCATCCAGATCAATACAAAATGCTTTACTGATGGTCAAAAATTCAAACAAATTCATGAAAAAAGCACCAGATTGATGTTGTTTATGCTCCTCTACTGCTGCAGCATTTCCCCTAATGTATTATAATGTGTCATGTAGTAAAAATACAAATATCATCAATGAAAGTCTTACCATTTTCTGTTTAATTATTTATTTTGTACATTTTCATAAATAAAGAAACCTTTTATAAATATGACCAAGCTGTTGTGGTCTTTAAAAAAAAAAGAAGGAAAGAGAGGTAGCGCAATTATCTGTCAAATGGAAGGCTGATGGTTTGGTCCCTGACTTCCAAAGTCCACATTTTATGCATCCTAGTCCAGAACACTGAACCCCTCATTGTCCCTAATGTATTGTAGGTCTCATGGTAATGACATATGGTCAGTGTATCTTCAAAAAAGGGCACTAAATGAATCTGTGCACAATGAGTTGTTTCTTTTTGACAAGACAAGTGCTGCATAGATGCAATATATATTTACCATATTGCAAGTATGAGAGAATATAATCAGCCGAACAACCATCAAACTGAAGCTCTCCAGCCATTCTTTGTGTTGTGTAAAGCATTGTTAATTTGGTTCAGCTATGATCCAACAATACATGGGATTCCAAGCATACCTGAATCAGATTTTACTTGTGGCTTTACTTCTGAACCTAACATGAACACAAAGGTGCAAATGGAGTAGCAGCAATGCAAAAATAACTATATAAAAAAATAATAATAATCAAGCTTCTTCGGGTAACCTAAATTATTATCATTACCATTATTATTATTATTATTATTATTATTATTATTATTATTATTAGTTTGGAAGAGGTTTCTCTTCCGTGTCTCCTCCCGGAAATGATTGGTTGGCATTGGCAACGTTTTAGCCAGATCTAACGGCGTACACAGTCTCTGAATAAAGATAACGACAGGATTAATTTCACAGAGGTTTGTGGAAAAAGTTTAATTCTTGTTTGTTGGATAGTTTAGAAATATCATTAATACACTTAGCTTACTCTAATAAATGTGCTGTACTAGCTACGTGAATTAAACATTAGCTGCTCCGAGCTAACGCTACCATAAGACAATCGCCTACTAGCTAGCCACAAAGCTAAAGGTAGCTAGCTGAAACGATTGTGTCAGGAAGTCTTTATTTCTGCGCCAAATCGGAAAATAGTTGTATAGCGACGCACATTTTTGACAAAAATCTGAAATAGTCTAAAAGGCTCTGTTAATGAGAACCGGGGGTTATTGCAGTGTTTGACTCTGTTATCTGCTGCTAACAACATTGAACCAAAACGTAAACAAAGGCTTCTCGTTTGGCTAACGTCAAAAATTTTGCTTTATTCTCATGCCTAGCTTACCATAGCTCTAAAGAAAATAGCTCACCCCTTCACAAATGATTCCCTTGTATTGTGGCCGATGTTACCGGAAGTCATTAGATATTGTAATTTAATGTGAATGATCAGTAACATGGCTTGCAAGCAAATGCTAAGGCTGGTGACAAACCAGTAATCAGAAGCTTCCAACAGTTTTGTTTGTATTCAAAAGTTGTCACTCAGATGTATATGTACGTATGCATAATTCTGAAAATAACTTATTAGCTCATGTGGAAATGCTGAAGTTACCACTGTTGTATGTTGTTAGAATTCAGCTGAGGACTTGTGAACCTTTGCATCCTTCAAATCTACTCGCCACAGAGGAGCGAAGAGCCAGTACAGACTGCTAACAGAATGACCAGGTCTGAAACAATTTTGGCACTAAAGTGCTAATGCAGTAATAAATTGGCTAAACGTAACATTGATCATATTTGGTCCTGAAACACAGAACTATGTAATGTTTAATTCTTAGTTAACAATGATTTAGGTACTTTGCATGAACGACTCCCTGCTATGCTAATAATGTCCATGTTTACATGTTTGTGAAGCTCATCTGCTCCCAGGATGGTGAATAGCTACAAGAGGACTTCTAGCCCCCGATCCCCGACTAATAGTGGGGAGCTCTTTACTCCAGCCCATGAGGAAAATGTGCGCTTTATACATGATTGTAAGTATTTGGATCAACAATAATGTGATGAGGTTAATGTGAAATGACTGATGTTCGTAGTCTTATCTGAGCTAACACTGAACTGTGTTGCCCAGGACCACCTTTGGTCTGAAATTATTCCTCCAAGCTGTAGAGATTTGAAGATCTTGTTCTGCTGGGGATCATTTCTAACTAATTATGACTGATTGCTTTACTTAGAAAAATAATAAAATAGAATAAAAACAAACCTGACGTTTTTCTGGAAATCTTCAAACTGAAAAAGCTGTTATTAATTGGCCTCTGGAGAAACACAAACTACAAAACATTTTTTGTATAGATTGCTATGTGTCTTAAAGTTGCATTAAGCTTAAATTGACAAAGAAGAACCAGTTTGTTTTTCCACTGGTTATGTAGTCACTATAGAGTTGTGTCTTCATATAACTGTGTACATTAACTCCAACACCAATTTTATAGTTTTTTTTTTGTTGTTGTTTTTAACTGCATCCAGTCCATTCCGTACTTTTGTAGAGAATTGCAGAATTTTGCAACTGTGTGTTTTTCTTTGTTTGTCTAGTGTCAGGCAGAATAGACTGTAAACTTGATTAGAGCCTTTCACTGGTTTTGTAAGTCAGTATAATGCTGCCCCATCCACCTGATCTAAGCAGATCCTCGTTGTACACCAGCAAAGATTTGGTGATGTTCTGAACCAGTTTTTCCTGCATGGGAGCTGGTTCTTAAGCTTTCAGAACTCGAACAACTTGTTGGAGATTTGGTGCCTGCCCCAAATCAGCACTGGAACTGAGTCAGTCAAAAAGGTCTAACATGCAGGCCATTAACGGAAGATTATGGTGTGGTTCAGGATCCAAATTATTGTCAAAGTGAGAAGTTGTCAGTCAGAAAGATCTATGCTTTTCTTTTCTGATGGCACAATGACAGTACCAGGATTCATCAGACTCAAAATGTTAAAGAATGGTTCCAGAAGCATGACACATCATTTTAACAAATGGTTTGGCCACCACAGAGTTCATACTTTAAAGCTACTCTGCTGAACTTTGGCATATTTTCTCACTGAGGTGCCCCCTAACGACCACCTTGCAACTTACCTGTATTCTGAGTTCTTTCCAGTCATTAAAAGTCTTCCCTTCTTCCGATAATGTCCTCTAATTTAGCCACAGTGCATGTTCAAAGCAGCCAGTGTGTTGATATCCATCCAGTTGCTGAGGTGTCCTGTAAAGTGATGTAGCGTCCCAGAAGAAAAAAGTTGTAAAGTGAGATTTCTTAGTGTCTGGATGCTGCTGCGGAACGCCAGTTCAGTTCCAGGAATGTACAAAATGAATGTCAGGGTACGATCAAAACAAGTGAGAATCACATAATTTTAAGGTCAGAATGCTACATAGTGCTACTTTAACCCCACTGAGAATCTCTGAGATGTGCTGTGGAAGACTTTATGCAGTAGTCTGATTCCCATCATCATTACAAGACCTTAATGAAAATGATTACAACTCTAGAAAAAGCTTACCAGAACAATGCCACAGCAAATGTTTGCTCTTGTCAAAGTGAAAAGTGAACCAAGAAAATTTCAGTGTGCGTGACTTCTTTTTGGCCAGGTACTATATGTTGTCAAACTCCGTTGGTTTGGGAATATAAAACTGTCTTTGCTACAGAAAGCCATCTATCACTGTGGCAGATAGCCTGCCAAAGGCTTTATACCAAACCTCACATCTACTTGCATGGTGCTTGGCAATTGCTCATTTTGAACCATAACTACAACCTAGGTTTTCTCAACATAAGTCATGTGTATCCATGAATTCTCCCCAACATGTTAAACAGCATTAGAATGTATATCATCCCTGGCTGTAGCTCAAAGGAATCGTGTAAAATAATTAGTAAAACAATGTATTTTGGCGCCCGGTGATATTCATGAGATGCACAAAATTTCTATTAACAGAATAACACTCCATAGCTCTGATAGAGATCACATATATATTGGTGACTATGTAAGTGTCAGAATATCATTGTCAATAAAGTATGTTCACATGCTTGACAAGTAACTGTTTGCATCTCGGTTGCCTTTTATTCTTGCTGTACACACTTTTGGTCCAGTTTTTATATTTCCCACCACCATTATGCTCTTTCATATCATGATTTTCATATTAAGTTTATGATCATATCATTATAAATCTGATTTTGTCACAGTTTTTTTACCCTGAATGGAAAGCACATTGGGTTAGCCTCTGTTGTTTTGTCAAAAGTGTGTTATGTCAAAAGTTGTGTGTTTATAAATAGACTGACATTGTACGAATAACCACAGACCACATTTACATTAGTTTCAGTGACTACTTCAGTTCTCAACAATAAAAAGAACAGTTGAATAAAAAATCTGATGATTTTATTTGAATTGGAAGTGTAATATATAAGAAAGAATGGGTTTCCTTGTCATGTGATGATTCCACACTTTCTTCAATGCAATGAGAGTGGGCTTTTTACCTACATGTCTCACATTTTTTTAAGTTTTTTATGTTTATTAACCTTCATTCACTGTTTTGACATGTCTTCACTGATTAGGCTCTTGAGCATCACTTTCTAATTGTAAAAAAATGTTTGTTTTTTTTGTTTTTTTTTACCCTTTCACAGCCTGGATGTGTGTGCTCAGAGACATCAGATCAACACAAAATAGTGAACGTAATGACCGTGGACCACAGGAGTATGTGGAGAAAAACCCAAATCCTAACCTACATTGTAAGTTAAAGTGTTAACTGTAATACTCGAGTTCTGATTTTATGTTATACTAAGGGAGTAAGTCAGTCATCTACAGACTAGTAATGTTTTTCTGTCTGCTTTTTGCAGCTTTCACACCAGTGGACCTGAGTGACCTCAAAAAGCGCAACACACAGGACTCCAAGAAATCTTAGTCTTTCCCCATGATGATCCGATGGCTTTTTTCCACCCATTATCCTCAAAAACTTTTCATTCATCAACCCTATGTCAGCCGAAAAGTTAGCCCTGTTGGCCAGTCTAACACAGAATGCAAATCTCATTTCTGTACTCTGGACCATAGCAACCCTTGTCTTTTTTTTATTATTTATTTTTTCCTCACCTTCTTCAACTGACTAAAAAGAAAAAAAAACAATTAAAAAAAAAAGCAACTGGGATTTCAGGGAGCACAGATTCTCCCATTTTTTTTCATGTTTTTCAGTTCAGATTATCTGCATATTTACATTCTTAATGTGGATGGGACTGATACAAGTGTTCATCAAAATTTGCTGACATCTGTTGCTGAGACTTCACAGGACATACAAGACTGCAGTCTTAAACACAGTACTCCAACTACTAAATAACTTTGGAAGAAAATGTGAAAGGGCTGACTTCTATTTTTGTTTTGGAAAATAGATCAATAAATTGTAGAAGCAATTGAATGGTCATATTGGATACCTACTTTACAGGCAAGTTTTGGAAGCCAAAATACAATGTAGAAGGCCAACGTTTTTATTATACATTTTCTTACCCTTGGATGGACTTTATTAAGTAGAGTAATCAAGTATGCAGCCCTTGGTTAACCCCCTCCTCTAAGCCTTGAAACAAAATCTTGAATAAAAAACTTTTACAGTACTCCTGCTTGTGTTGATGAAATTGAATTTGACAGATTTTTTCTGAAGATGTTTTACTAATGGTAAAAAGGGGCACAGATAAAGGCAATTTTACTCTTTAGAATTTTGTAGTGCCTACTATTTGAAAACAATTATTTTATTATGAAACTTTTGAGAAACATGTTATATTTCCTGCCATATGCTTCAGCAAATACTAATATTCAGATTCAAACAACTAGTAATAAAGTACTAATACTAGTACTGTAATAGTGTCAATTTTTGAAAAAAAAAAACTTTAAACGTTTAACTGAAAATGGTGGTTCCATGAATGAACATGTAAACAAGAACAGTTATGCAAAACAAGACATCTGGCAGTAGAGGGCGTCATTGCTTGGCAAAGAATATTACGTAATGACGTTGGGTTGACGTACTGGATGGAACGAGCCAGTTGGCGTATAATCCGGGGTTGTTTGCTCATTGTGTTTTGTCGGCGGTGCTGAGAACATTGTGTAGAGGCTAGGGAGAGGGACCAATCAAGTGTAGGGTGTAACATTTTTATTTCTGTGACAGCTTAGCAATATTGCGGCAGCATAATGACGGATAAAATGGATATGAGTCTAGACGACATTATCAAACAGAACAGGCAGCAGAGAGGTGGAGGCCGAGGAGGAAGAGGTCGAGGCCGTGGAGGCTTTGGCGGCGGCCGTGGAGGAGGCCCTGGGCGTCTTGGTGGTGGTGGTGGTGGCAGCGGCGGCGGCGGAGGAGGATTTGGAGGCCGAGGCGGTGGATCCGGCCCCATGAGGAACCGACAGAACCTGAGCCGCGCTAGAGGCAGACCAACGCCTTACAGCAGGGTATGAGAAAGTTAAAGGAATGAGCAGTGAAAGGAAAAACCTTCGGCACAGCTGAAAATTCCTGGTTAACCTCCTTCTATTCTTCAGTAGGCTTGCTAGCTAATCCTCTAGCCAGCTTGCTAGTCGAGCCAATATGGTAAAGCCTAACCGCCGATTTTCCTTCAGAGGAGATCTCAATAGTTTGCGGTTAAGCGTGAAAGGAAGTTGTTTGCATAATATGTCCCTTCTCCCACGACCCGTTTGTGTCCCATCACTTTTCAAGAAGAGGCCGTTTGGAGAGAGCGGATGTCTTAGCCTTGTTGGCTAACTAGCTAAAGTTGGATCCTGAAGGCCTCGTCAGCGCCATTTTGAATCCAGTACCGTAAAATGAAGCTAGTCTTCATGGGTCAAAAACAGCTTTCCACCCCAAGTGTGAGATTGATGGTGGAAGGAGGCAATTTCATCGAAAATTTTCATCATCAAATGGTTTCTCACTAATGGGAGAATAGTGTTTCAAGTCCTTGTGCAGGAACCAGGCGGCCTTTTGTTCGGGGAGTGGCTGGCGGGTTTCTCGAGGCCTGTTTGATGGCCTTTCTACCATTTCGCCTGGTTCTTATGGATGGATAAATGGACTTTAACTCCCCTGATAGTATTCGTATAAGGCCATTCATCTCTCCTTAAGCGTGAATTGAGTGTCCAGACAAACCAAACAAAGCCCCTGTCAAAATGGCGTGGTCTCAAAATGGACGCTCACAGAATCAACATATAGAGGGGGTATCTGGCCGCCTTCTATGTCCCCCCCCCCCATCCTGTACATCATATGGACACTTTGCCTTCATGAAAGCCCACCAAGGCTTGACAAAGAACTGTTTGGTGACCCTGGACAAATGGTGCAACGCTGGAGGCAACGCTGCTTCAGATGGCGACCCCCTGTGTACCCGAGGAGCATATCTGGAGGGCCTTGGTGGAGGCGCAGATGGCAAGAGAACAATGGGCATTTATGGTAGCTAGACTGGGAAGTTTTTCAAACTTAAAAGTAAAAATTGTGGGTGGGATTGGGAATAATGGGTTCAATTGGCTCAATTATGACATGTTAGTAATCTGCTAAACTTTGTTAGTACTAAAATGAAATAAATGTTTGTGTATAAAGGTCATTATACAAAGCATCCCCTTGCTTTTGTAGTGATGTGTGTTTTGTCTTGTGTGTATCCTTCTGTCTGAGCTGATTCACTTGCTTGTAGTGATGGGGTGGGCAGGGAATATTGGGGACCCTCTTGAGGGAGCTGATCACCCTGGCCTTGTTGGAAGTGGAGCCCCTGCTTGCCCCAACACCCAGCCGTGTGGACTCTGTGATTGACAGAGGCAGGGGGATCCTGAAGTCAGCAGGTGCGTTCTTTTTCATCTGTTGCAGCCTAAACAGCTTCCAGATAAGTGGCAGCACGATATGTTCGACAACGGCTTCAGCGGCTTCAATGGCGCTGCTGGAGGTGGTGGTGGAGCTGGTGTGGAAACTGGAGGAAAGCTACTTGTCTCCAATCTGGACTTTGGGGTCTCAGATGCTGACATTCAGGTACTGAAATGGCAGTGTCCGAATTTCATTTTAGTACTTGTTTCTTGGGATAGAGACTTAGTTTTGTCAATTTTTTTTCTTTTTAAAGGAACTTTTTGCTGAGTTTGGAACTCTGAAGAAAGCTGCGGTTCATTATGACCGATCAGGAAGAAGCCTTGGAACAGCCGATGTCCACTTTGAAAGGAGGGCAGATGCCCTTAAAGCAATGAAACAGTACAACGGCATCCCGCTTGATGGTAAACCTCAATCCTGTAAAAGATGCCTCCTTGAATTCTGACTGCATAAATGGCTTATTTTTATTACTTTTATCTTGACATTGTCAGATGTATTTAATAAATTGGTTGGTGTTGCTGCTGTTCCACCCAAGTTAAGAAGTTTATGTCCGTCTCTTTAGGGCGGCCGATGAACATACAGCTCGTCACATCACAGATCGACACACAGAGGCGGCCTATGCAAGGGTGAGATAATGTTGATTTCTAATGTTCAAGAACTGACATTGTGGATGTAATTAGTAATGGCTGTTGATTTTCTTTTTCAGTCTGAACAGAGGTGGCGGAGGCATGAACAGAAATCGTGGCTTCGGTGGCATGCAGAGAGGCAGAGGTGGGCGCGGTGCAGGCGGTCCCAGGGGTAGAGGACGGGGTGGCCGTGGCGGTGGTAGCAAGCAACAGCTGTCTGCAGAGGAGCTTGACGCCCAGCTAGATGCCTACAATGCCAGGGTATGTTCAACTTTCAGAGGGAATCCTGACTGCTGTTAACCAATCATTTGTCAGCTATCTAATTTTCCTTTTTTTGTTTCTTTTTCCCAGATGGATACCAGCTAAGAAATTAAGCTCTTCCTAGTCTCGTCCCTTCCTGTCTGCACAGAAGGGGGTGGCTGTTACAGATGTGCAGAATATTTTACACATGGCTGTCTTTTGATGTGATTTAAAGTTGTTCCAACTTCTTTTAAATACTCCAAAGTGTTTTTTACCAGTATGTTTTTTGTTTTGATTTTTGTTTTTTTTTCTGATAAATGGTTTTGGCTGTAGGTTGTTGAAGTCCCTCTACCCTGTAGTTAATGAAACTTGTAATAAAAACCTGCAGTGCATATTAACCAACACAACTGTCATTCTTGTGTTTGTGTATCTACCTGGTTAGTCAATTTTCTAACATCTGTAGTTCATTGTTGGGCTTAAGTTACTTGCATTATTTGGCTGTATGAAACTTGAGGTAGTCATTTAAGCTTGACTAGAAAGGCATATACTTTTTCCAAATGAGATTAGAGTTAAGCATTTGAAATGTTTAAGTATAACCCTTTTAAATTCTTTGCAACTTTTGGGGATGTATTGTAGTTGGACACGTTTTAAGGGTACAGTCTAATGAAACTTAGTTAAAACTGCCACAGTACAGCCACTGGATGGCGTGCTAAATGCATTTGCCACCTAACTCGATTCTTAACACACTAATGAAGTACAATAAAAACGTACCTGTTCGTTTCGACAAATGAGTTAAAGTGCTCTGATGGATTAAAAGAACATTTAATGCAAACGCATTTTGTATGACTGACAGATGTACGACTGAGAAAAAAGCTAAAGCGGAAATGAAAAGAACAAACGGTAAAAGTCAAGTTTCCGGACCTCCTAAAGGCGGTACTTTTTAGCACTCGCGTGCTGTAGCGCTTTTTCCGGAGAGAGACTGTAGGTGTAAAAGCTTAACATGAACTACTTCCGGTTAGGTTTTCATTTTAGAGTCAAATCGTAAATGTTTTTCTGCACGCTTCATTTAAACACATTTTATTTATTTGTATTAGTTTAATCTAATAGGGTTTCGCTTGGTGGTGATGTATTAGTCTTCGTTTAAAAAAAGTTTAAAGCCCACCAATATAATTATAGTGTTGAGTAATACACAATAACATGGTAAATAGTGTTCACAGTAGAATTAAGTTAAACTCAAACATTGCTTTTTAGTTTTTTGACAAGCTTTAAAGCTAATTACTAATAAAAAAAATTAAAGGGCGGGGGGGCAAATCCTTACATAGTATTGAAGATAAGAGCACTGTGACCGCGTAAAAGTCTGCTTTTATGTTGAAGGTGGCAGACCGGAAGTGGTCGTTAGAGGTGGCTAAGTCAGATTTTCCTCCACCGTTTCATTTCGCTCCCATTCACTGGAGACTGTCCCAGCCAAGCAGCATTGAAACGGTAAGAATAGACAAAACATGCACCAGATTGAGGTAATCGCTTGATGTAGCCTGTAAAACACACATTTCGGAGTCGCTACTGTTAATTTAGTAAGTTTGTAACGCTTGGTCAGAAAACTTGGCAAACTTATCGTATAAAGGTGAAAATTTGGAAAGATTTTCCCAGCATCAAAAAGCAAGTTATTATCAAGGCTGAAAGCTTTTTAATCTCTGTTTTATATCCTGTGAGTGTATCAAACTATTGTGCTTAAGTTTATTGGTAAGTTACAAAGTTATCCGCCCTCTGTGACGAGAGAAGCATTTGTGAGTTGTGAATTTCCGGGTGTCGAGCCTGATCTGAGCTGCCAATGCAGGCGGTTAGGTAACGATAATGCCTGTAGTTGCATCTGGTAGTACACACATCTAGTAGATGCAGTGACTTGGGAAAATGTTTTGTGGTTTCCAATTCATGCCTTGTAGTGTACTTTGAAATGTGCCCGTGACCAGGCTCTCACTCGGTCTGCTGTATGAGGAACATTTCCAGCTACTTCCTGGAACTCAGCTAACTTCTCACTTGATTCAGCTCACACCTAAAATCAGCCATCATGCTCTATTTGTATGTTTTATTTCACATTTCATTGTCATTTTTCATCGGAGTGTTAAAAATATATACCC
>JAOXYM010000022.1:9198821-9210346 GCA_028567055.1 Leptatherina wallacei
CCCGGGGGGACCAGGGGCCCCCCCCCCCCCAGTCAAGTGCACATGGATAACCGCTTCTGTTTACGTTTATGTGAGAGTAAAGTTGTGTGCTGTTCTGAATGGCTTGTAGATTTGTGTGAGTGATGACTCTAATTCTCCCTTTCCTTCCTGTGTGTAATAAATTCTGTGGTAGCTGGAAAAGTGTCTGGATAGTAAATCCTTGTCTTTACCTCATCTTGAAAATGTGCAACCTTGCAGGGCCAAAGTCTCAATTCTTACTTTCTTTTTCACCAGTTAGAGCTGAAAGTCCTAAGGCAGTTCCATTAAACAAAAACAGGATATTTAGATTTTAATTGAAAGTTTCCTTGAAGCGTACCATTAAAAATGGCTGTTAAAGAGGTCAGAGCTACAAGTCTGATAATCTAATAGACATAGTTTAAGCCAAATATCTGCTGATTTAAAGTTTTAACAATGCAATGATTTGTGAATTTGCATTTGTCTGTTTTTATGTCACAGAACTGATTTCACTAGTCATACTTTGTGGTCAGATTGCAACACCTTCTGGTCTCTCCAAGCCAGTCATGTCCCAACCTGTGAGACTGAGCAGACCCCACCTCCCTGATTAGACATGGAGGGTCTTCCTCAGCCTCTTCAGCAGTCCTGATAAGCAGCTCATCTGTTATGGTCTACAGTGGTTAGATTTGTGCATTTAAAATGGAACCTTTTTGTTAATGTATTTATCCGTCTGAGTAGCTGCCACCACACCACAGCAATCCTGCATCATGTTGAGGCTGTTACCTCCATTCTGACTGTTGGACCTGAAGTCTCACCCCATTCACTCTCAGCCACAGCTTCCTGCTGCTGTATGCAGGGATTTCTTTCTGGCTATTTTTAAAGCTTCCTATTTGTTCAGCTCCTTCCTGGGACAGGGTCATGTTTTGTTCCCTTATTTCTCACAGGCTCCTCTCTCTGTTGCTTATTTTATTTGCAGTCAGTCTAATCCTTACTTTGGGTGTATATAGTGATTTACATGACACGCTTTGGAACTTGCTCTCGGTTGTTCAAAGGCTCTTGGGCGACATGGATTAGATTTTTTTTTCTTCTTCCTCTTCACCCCCTTGTCTACTTCTGCAAAGGTTGCGTTGCATCAGTTCTGCCAAGAGGCCTTGCTGCAACACTTCCTCAAAACTTTGGTAAGTTTAGCAGTTTCTTCAGTGTTGTAGAAAATTATTTATATATTTTTTTTTTTAAACACCCTTTATCATTTTTAGCATCTTTAAAAACCTGTTTGGTTAGTTTAGCCTCTCAGACCAGCATTTAAAAGGTGAGTCGTGCTTCATTTCTGCAGTGTTGTGGATTAGAGCGCCAAAGGATGTGAATCATCGAGCACCAAAAAAGGAAGTTTGCAGTCATTTGACAGACGAATGGCTCAGTCGCTGCCTGACATGCAAGACGTCCTTGCTTGAATTAAGCTGAATTCACTTAGAATGAATCACTTCTTGGCTGGCTGTAATGGCCTAATGTTATCTAGATGTACAATAGCCAAGCATGTGCACAGTTTTCACACTTATAACTGAAAAAAATCATGAATTAAATCTTGTTCCTTACCATCAAATCCCATCCCAGCATATTTTAAAACCAGTTTGTCACCAGTTTTATCTGATAGGTGTGAAAATGTACGTGGTTGAATGCATGAAACATTGTTTTACTACAAAAACAAAGGATACAGGATGTGATCGTTATGACAACTCGGCTGCATTTAGAGTGCTAAACAACAGTTTTATCATAACAGAGAAGATGGGGAATTTTTCGTTCTCGTGAAGAAACTATGCGCTTTGCTCCAATAACTGATAAGCTTTATTACAGCAGCATGACAAGGAAACATAAGTCCAATGAAACTGGGTGGATTAAAACAGTGCAAAGGTCTCCGATATTACAGTGTAACACTTGAGAACGTTTTCTTAATCAAGGGAAACAGCTGTCACATCCTGTTGTCTTTTAAGGTAAATGTGCACTTTCCTCCATATTACAGCAATAGAGTGTGAATCCTCAATATTTTTTGAACTTGTGTCATCAGTGAAGCCGAGCCTCTGTGCCACGCTCCCTTCTGCACGGCATATTATCGCGTCTAATTAAAGTAATTCAAGACATCATTTTCCACAGAAGAATGAGAGCTGCATAGCTGAGCAGGGGTGCATTCAGGGTTTCCACTTCACAACTCCTTGTTGCTTTACACTTTGTGGTGTTGTTTGCTGTTGCTCCTCTTGTATTGTTACATCAACATGTTGCTGTGTTAGCATCGTCAGTAAAGAGCCCATGAAATGTTGCTTAACCGGATGGCTTTCTTGAAGTTAACTGGGATCGTTTTGTAAAAAAAAAAAACAAAGCGACAGGGTTGATCGGGAAGTCACTTTCAGTTTGTATTGATGGCTAGAAATGCCCATCTGAGTCAGAATATTGGATCAGTCAACAGACTGAAATCCTTGAAAATGTAACTATAGGATGAAAAATTCCCCAAAAGTGTTATCTTGTCTCTTGTTAGTGTCACTGGTGTGTTGATACAGTTTTCCTTTCTCTTGCGGCCTTGCGGAACCATTGCACACTGCAGTGTTGGAGGTTTGATCTCCGTCCTCTCAACATGCCGCACATAATAAAAGGATTCCCTTGTCTCTGATCTGCTGTGCTCAAGAGAATTCCTGTCAAAAGAGCCCAAATTCCAGGTTCGCCATAATCCCACCTTTGATAGACTCTCAGCTGCGTTGCTAAGGAACAGGCTTGGTCTGGAGCCTTAGCGGCTGCCAAGCCATGGTGTGTTTTGTAAATTACCACTTCTGTTTAGTCCAGTCAAGCAAACAGTTTATCTTCCCGCAGAACAGCTCCAGGTAAAGGCCAAGACCCGGAGGCGGGGAAGTTTAACCAGCATGTCCAGTCTCATGAGCGCGGAGGAGCCGATTCCCAGCAGGCTGAACAATGACGGGGCCTTTTTACTGGCAGCTTAGTGTCAAGTCACTTCCCCGCAATTCACATTGTTTAAGCAAAGAGAGGCTTGTTTTTTTTTTTATCAGGGTGGTGATTTCGTTATTGTTAATCTCATTTTGCAGAGCACACGAGCTTTTACTCAGCCAAATCAACAGTTTTATAGATGATTAGGATGGCATCTCTGAACGATGCAGTCTGCAAACATTGCGCAACCCACGTGGACAACATTTCTTCTCCAATTTATTTGTGCTGGTGTTATTGACAGAAACTCTCAGGGGGAAGCTGTAAAGATTGGAAGCACTAAAAGTGATTTCTTTGTTGCACTTTCCAGTCGAGGCAGGGATCAGTCTCATTTGACCGAGCGCTTCCTGCCGTGTGACATGGCGGTATGCTGCAGTCTCTCGGTGCAACCTGCTGCAGAGCAAAGTGAGAAAAACAACCTGCTCCTTGACATTTGCAGAGCAGCAGAATGGCACCGCTTTCCTCTCTTCTCTCAGACCAACAAGCACTTTTAAACACAGTTGAGCAGCCAAAACACGGCTGATGAGGAATTTCTGGGAGCACAGAGGCCCCCCCCATTTGTCTGATTTGTTAGCCTGTCTGTGCTGATAAATGGCAACTCTCATGTCACCATGATTTGTACTGGATGAAAATATAACGACTTAAATGTAAATGATTGTGAGTGATTTAAAGTGTCTTTATTGCTTCTGTTATTGGAGTCAATCTTCCTCTTTCACTTCAGTTTAGATTTCATTTAATTTATCTCTGGTCTGCCCCCCGTGTATCGCTTTTCTTTCCCCAAAATAATGTTTTCATTTTGTTTTTTTTGTTTTTTTCTGACACTGCATATTCACGCTTGGTTGTATTTTAGGAAGTTGAGCTCTGTGAACGTTGAAAATGCCTTAAAGCATCCAGGATGAGGAGTTTTTACGGCGTAGCCGCTCGTTAGCATAAGAGGCAGATTGGGAAGAATCTTTATGGGCCGTCGTTTGTTCTAATTTAGTAAGAAATCTGCTTCGGCTGAGAGGCCGTTACTTTTGATTTGTGTGTTGTCGGTTTCTCCGGGGCCGTGGCCAAAGCAAGAGGAGAACATACCGCACACGAGAGTTATAGGCGTGCCGTCATCTCGCTGTCTTTTGCAGGTGTCGGTCCGCTCCGTTAAAGCTGGGCGCCAGCTGTTATCAATAACATGTTTTTCCACCACATTCTCTATCTCCAACCACATACTCTGAAGATGTGGAAAGGTTTGAAGATGAAGTCGCGGCCTGCTCAGGATCAGCGTCATCGTGGTGCCTCCAATGCCGCTGCTTTCTGGGTTGTTTCTGTTTGTTTGTTTCATGCTGAAGCCTGTTGTGGTGGCCATGAGGCTAAATGAGGACTTAGATAATCATCGGCCTTTTTAGAGCCACCAGTGTCTCTGCTTTACGTCAGCGACGTTGCCTCTGAACCTGGCTCCGCAGCCAAGTAGGGCTGGAGTGTCACATGTCCTGGCTTTTGTCTGCCTATGTGTACACATGTGTAATTCTACACAGAGCTGCTTAGGAGACAAAGACCTAGTGTAGCGTGTCTCCATTATAAACCACACTAATTTGTGGCTGGTCCTTGTCTTGTCACTCTGTCTGTCTGTCAGTCTGTCAAAATGATGGGTTTGTTTTCTATGCATCACGGCGGAGGCAGAGCTCGACACAAGCTTTACTTTCTAAGAGGCCAAAGTTCACCGAGGACTCTGGATAAGTAATCCCCTGCAATCATCCAGCAGGCGGATGTCTTTGCTGCTTTACTTCGGGTTTAGTTTCTTTTTAATTAAAGCTGGAGTGTTCTGTAAAAGGGCAAATTTGATTCTGGTATTTAACTACCATCTTTTTCTGCCTTTTTGTGTTTTTTTTCTTTTGTTTGTTTTTTTTAGCACACCATGGCAGAGCAGGACCCCACACCAGAGCAGCTGGCAGCCATCGCCGCAGCCAACGAAGAGAGCGAAGCTTCCGTCAACTACAAACCTCCAGCCCAGAAGAGCCTACAGGAGATCCAGGAGCTGGACAAAGACGACGAGAGCCTGCGGAAGTACAAGGAGGCGCTGCTGGGGAAAGTTGACGTGGTCGCAGGTTGGTGGTCCTTCCCCTTGATCATCAGCTGCAACTGTAAACAACATTTCTGTCATTAGCCAGCACACAGAAAGGAGGAGAACGTTATGTTTTTTATTTTTATTTTAATTAGCAGAGATTTAGTTTCCTTAAAGATGTGATGTGCGTTTGTTTTTGGCGTCGGTGACATACCTTCTAAAACTTGGCAAAGTTGTTGCTCTGCGTGTTTGTTCCAACAATAATACAGGGTATCGAATGTCAGCTATTTGTTGTGAAAACAGTTCAGCTGGTATTGAAAACTGTGACCTAGTCCTTGCGTACACAAGCAGTTTTTAGAAAGGTTTTTTTTTTCCTTTTGATTTAAAATAAAAAAAAAATAATAATAAAAAAACTTCCACGGGCTTTAGAGTAAGATTACATTCACATAAAAATGCAGAAACCCCATCAAAGCACACTCTAGGGCAGGTCAAAGCAAAATAAACTTTATTCCCTTTCCTTGTGTCTTATGGGGTGTAGTAGTACCAATTCTTCATACTGCCACATCAGCGAAGTCTGCCTCAATGTAAACAAAGCAGACAACGGGACACGTTCTGATGTTTCACCCCAAAAGTCCCCCCCCCCCACCTAAAACGTCGACCCCCCCCCCAGAATTTCTGAAGTCAGAGTTCTTATGTTGATTTTTTAAAATTTAATTTGGACAAACATGAGTGATCTCCAGTTCACCGTTTTCTAAAGACTCTCCGTTGTCCTTCCAGGTTTTAGTTAAGTGCCTTTTTTTTTTTTGGTTGTAACACTGAATTGTCATGCTTGTAGATCCCACCGCCCCCAACATCCAGGTGACGCGGATGACTCTGATGTGTGAGGCAGCGCCCGCTCCTCTGATCCTTGACCTGCAGGGTAAGTACAGTTAACAGCTTTAGATTTTTCACTGAAGTAAAAAGCAGATCTTATAAACCTCTGAGTCTCACAGTAACATTACTTCAGAACAGTAATCACTTCTAGCCATGTGTGCAAATAGCAACCAAAAGACCTGCCGGGTCATTAGCCCACTAATTGGTAATGACATGATTCTCGTGCAAGTGGGTTAAGGAGAGCAACTCTATGTCCCCTCACCCTGGTCACACTGGAAGCTCTGTGCCCCCTGGTGGGCAAGTGTTGTTACTGCATAAAACAAAATCCCACTTGTTAATAACACCTTTTATCATGCCGCCTTATGTAATTGTCTTTCATTTCACATGAATTCTGTTGCTCTCCTCTACCAGGAGACCTGGAGAACTTTAGGAAGAACCCATTCACGCTGAAGGAGGGAGTTGAATACAGAATAAAGATCAATTTCAAGGTCAGAGTCTGCTCTTTTTGGTTGTTCCAGCCAACTCTAGTCGTCATGGTGGAAACTGCGAAGCCGGACGTAACACTTGTTGCCTTTTGCAGGTGAACAAGGACATTGTGTCTGGCCTGAAGTACATTCAGCAATCATTCAGGAAAGGAGTTAAAGGTGAGGCCTGCCGGTTATTTTCTTAAATTCAGCTCTTCATGTAGTTTTTCACCCAAAAAAGTATCATCGTCTTACTTTCCGGCTGTTTGTGATGAATATCAGCATGTTGGTAAATATGAAGCTAAAGCCAGTTAGCTTAGCTTAGTGTAAGCCTAGAAACAAGATAAGAAGCTTTACTGATTCTACTCAAAACTACCCTCTTGTGCCAACTTTAATTGTTTGATATGTTGAAAAGATGAGCAGTGGTTTTGCCTGTTGGTCGGGATGGGATTTGTTACTTCCTGGAGTCTCACTTTGCATTTTGTACTTATTACATAAACAGAATCGGGCGAGCCCAGTTCCTCTTTCACACTTTCAGCTTACAAGCTGCTGATTAGATTTTTTTTTTTCTTTAAAGCTGCTGTTTGCAAGAATTTGAAGTTATTTTTAACACATCAGCTTTGAATGAGAAAAAGTAAGATTAGAAACACAAAACAACCCCAAACCATGTAGATACTGTAGGTTGTTCAAGTTATGTTTAGCCAGATATCTGGTGACTTTATGCCTCATATTGATCTTTATTGTTGGTTTTGTGACCTAATACTGGTCATTTTTCATCTCTGTTTGCATTGTGTCATATTTACCGTCTCATTTTCATAACTTTGTGTCACTTTGTGGTCTTTTTGTATTTCTTCATGTATGCCTGGTTTTATGGTCTCTGGTTATTTTTGCATCTCTTTGCTCTCAGTTAACACCCTCATTTCAGGTCTGTTGTCACTCTGGGATGTAAACAGTATATGTAACTGGATTACAATTTTGGACTGTATAAAGTATGTGTCTAGAATAAAATCACAGGTCCTGTGACTCATTTGGCTCCTTCTAAACAAATCCATATGCAACACAAGTTCTGTGGCGACAAACAAACCGTAAGAAGAATAACTTGCAGACTTCAGTTAGGTATAAGACTTTCTATACAGTAAATGATGGGAGAGTCTTTTCCAGTGCAGAGGAATTAAAGTCTGGATTTTGTAGCCAATCTATGTGTAGAATTTATATTTTACCCAATCAGTCCCGGTATAATGTTTTCAATGTTGAAGTCAAATTTTTGTGTCCTCTTTTAATCTCTAGTTGATAAGACAGAGTACATGGTTGGCAGCTACGGCCCGAGACCAAGCGAGGAATACGAGTTCCTCACCACCATGGAGGAGTCGCCCAAAGGGATGCTGGCCCGCGGCACCTACAACATCAAGTCTAAATTCACCGACGACGACAAGCATGATCACCTGTCCTGGGAGTGGAGCCTCGCGATCAAGAAAGAATGGAAAGACTGACTCCTCCCTCATCCGCTCCCCCATCAGCATCCTCCTCTGCTTTGTCCAGCTTTCTTCTTCTTAAAGTCATTCCATGATTTTTGTTCTGGATTAGTTTTTTTTTCCTTTTTCCCCATTTTGTTTGTTTGTTTTTTCTTTCAAGCTTTTGCTCTCTCCGTCCTTCAGTCCCCTGCGTTTTCCATCTTTCTTTGCTTTATTCCAATCACATCATTCCTCTCATAACGCTTCATTTGTTTTGCATCCACCCTTTCTGATAAGTATTAAATCCTCAAAACATGGAGAAAGCAAACAGATTTTTCACTTATAGATTGTTTATAAAAAGGAGGAAAAAAAAAAATCAGTAAAAAAAAAAAAAAAAGTATTAGCTGTAAGTGATTGCCTCCACCCTGTACCACCTTTTCCATCATTCGTTTATTTTCTGATTGTTTTGTATTAACCACGTTCTGCCTTGTGGATAACATCGTACAGGAAGCGGTAGTGCTGTGTGTACGTGGTCTCGGTGCGGTCGTTGAGCAATCATTGCTGGACACAACTCTTGGACTCAGCCCTGCTAAAGCCTTTGAGCAGATTATTTGTACTTGGGTCTTGTTAAATTATTTGGAATTCAGGCCAGCTCCTTTTTTCCAAATAGTTTAGCGCCCAGGCCGAACTCTGCTGAGAGAGAACAGGAGGGGGAAACAATTACCTCTAACCCTTTGTGAACCCCTCGCTTTAACTTGGGCCAGTCCTTTCCTGATCAGGGTATTTTGGCAGTTTTATGTGCAGCCATGTGGCCTTAACAACTATTAGGTATAAGTAGACAACTTAGTTGAGCCATTTGCCTTCAGAATATATATTATATGTGAGCCTATTTTAACACATCTTGTTATACATGGACGGGGAATCAGGACTAAGGACTTCCAGTGTCCATATTTCAGGTTTAATTACTTATAAAAGCCATTACATATGGGTGTTAGATAACACCTCAACACCATCTTCATTCCAGTGCTCGTAGTGGTTTTTAAAATCTAATAAATGAACTCTAAGAGTCCAGTTTGTTCTTGCGGCTGCCACTCGGCGTCCTCATGTCCCCGAGGATATTTCCAGCGTGTCCGAGGTGACGCCTCAGCTCCTTCTTGAACTGAACACAGGAACTGTTAATCCATTCCCTTTCTGTCAGTAAAGTTAAAATGACAACTGCTCACTGTTCCTCCAGACTCATCACTGAGGTGAAACACGGTCTGTATTTAACTCTCGGGATCACTATAGGAACTTCAGTCCTCAGCCCAATACTGGTGGTTGACACACATCCTGCCGTAATCAAAGTGGTTGCTTATCTTTTTTTTTTATTACACACTCCATAAATAAATATATGAATGACGTCCGTTTGGCTTCGGTCGGCTCTAACGTGTCATAGACTGATGGTTCTTCTTGGTGAGCTGAGTTTGACTCTGTGCTATTTGTTACCTACAGTTTACTGATGTCCTGTGTTCACATTAAAGTGTTCAGACTGGGATTGTGTGTGTGTGTGTTTTCATTTATTCAGGCTGGTTTTAACCAAACAAATACCTCAAAGCATTTATTTGATCCTTTTATCAAAAGAATGAATTGTCCATGTGTGTCAGTTATTTCTGAGTCTTATTTAAAAGAGCCATACAGTGAGACGGTAACATAATTCAACATAGTTACCACCTCTTTAAAATCCCCAGTGTAACCATGCAAGGGACCGAAGCAAGCATCTATGTGTTTATGAACTCTGGTGAATTAGTACACAAACATCACTTTATGATCAAAAGCTTGTGATTTATTTTCTACCTGCTTTTTAAAGACACATTTTGCATTTTAGTGTTATTAAATAATAATAATAATAATAATAATAATACATGCTACAAATGCTTTCAAAGCCAAACCGTCACTTTTAGTTATAGTTTGGCTTTATCAGTGCGTACAGTAAACAATAGGCATGGCAACAGTTCAATTCATCAGTTAATCTCAATTACAAATACAACACAACACTTTCTGGTCCAATTATCAATAGCACATTTGAAAAGGCATTTTAGCCACAGAAAACCAGAGCAGAGCAATCTGTCCTCCACAAAGTGAAATGCATTTGGCAGTTTAATATTTATAAGTAGCTTTCTTCCCCAAGAGCAAAAAATAATAATAAAGAAAAAAAAAGAAAATCACCCTTGCAGTGAGGATTGGTCAATGAATGAATCAAACTGAGGTAACTTAAGAAGGATCAGTCTTTAGGTGTCAGTGCATTAGTATCACCCTGTGTAATGAGTTTTAGCTTATTTGTGAGTCTTTCTGCTCTTGGTGGAGTTCATGTCGCTCTTGGTCTTCTGCAGTCGGGAGAAGATCTCTTTGAACAGCGCCTTGTATTCCGGCGTGTTCTGGCTCAGCCGTTTGTCCACCTGCTCTACCTGCCTGCTGATCCCCTCCAGCGCCTCCGGGGTGGAGGGAGTTTGGGGAGGGGTGAGAGGAGCGGCGACCGCCCTGGACGTCGAAGGCTCCGCTGAGATCATGCTGTATTCCTTCATGGAGGGGTCCCTGGAGACGGGCCGCGAGGTCTGCACCCCGGCGTGGCACAAGCTCTCCTCGTGACGCCTGCACTTCCCCAGCAGCTCCTCGTACTTCTCCAGCAGAGCGTGGTACTGCTCGTCCACCTCCCGCAGGATGGACATTCCCCGTTTGCGCGTGCCGTTGGCGTGGAGAGCGTAGCTGCCCTGGCGTCTGCCCGAGGAAGCCGATATGGCGTTGAGGGCCGTGTCGCTGCAGCTTTTCCGCACCGGGCCTCCTTGCTGACCTGCGCCTCCGGCTTCTCCGGCAGCTCCTTCGCCTCCCTCCTCCAGGCCCGTCCCCTCCTCTGGGGTATCCATCTCAGGGCCATTACTGAGCAGCGTCTCCAGGCCGTCTTCCATGTCCCCAATCAGACACATCTTGGACTTCCTGAGTTGCTGCATCTCCTGGAGCTCAGCTTCCAGCTCCTGAACCCGCAGCTGGCAGCCCTCCGCGCCCAGGAGACGCTGTTCCAGGCGCTCGAACTCCTGCAGCACGGCGGCACACTCCCTCTCAGCGCCCTCCCGCTTAGACCGCTCCAAGGCCATGGCTGAGTGGAGGGAGGACACAATGTCTCTCAGGCGCTCGTTTTCCTCGTCCAGCGGCCGTCTCTCAACCAGATCTACACTACCAGGATTGGCCAGCAAGAAGCCATCTTCATACCTAAAACAAAAGTGTCACATCACCGTTTTAGTAGCAAAACAATTCAGTTTAACCGCACAATGAGTTCAACAGCTGGTGTTTCTTAAGTTCATCTTACACTAATATATTATACTACTACATCCATTAGGGCCAGAGATGGAAGGTAAAAACAAAGACAGATTTGCGGCTTAACAGCAGTGTTGATGGGGTAACTGTGCACGGTGTGGCGTAAATGAAAGGTTACCAGTTAACAACCTGGGAGCGGTGCAGAGCTCCTTGAGGCAGGGGAACGAGTGCACGGTCTTACGACGCTCCTTCTTCTCCCTGCGCACCCTCAGCTCCTCCAGAGTCCGCAGCTCCTCAACCCGAGTCGTGAGACTGTCCACCTGATTGTGCAAGGTCTCCATGGTGCCAGTCAGCCTATGCACACACACACACACACACACACACACACACACACACACACACACACACACACACACACACACACACACACAC